>CM042009.1:126273818-126276318 GCA_023525715.1 Cichorium intybus
TTCAATTTACATCAGGTTTTAACCCATGGAATCACAAATTCCTACTTCAATTCCATAGAATCCCGTTTTTAACATTTTACACCCAAAAACACCAATTTTCGAAATTAATCACTTGGGGATGTCTTAATACATCCTAAGTGATTCCTAAGACTTAATGAAAACATTGGAATCAGCTTTGAATCTCATGAACCCGTGGGTAGAGTTCATAAGCTCAAAACCCCCAATTTGACAATTCCTCAACACACTTGAGATTTGTGTGTTTACTTAGTTGTTTAAACTTGTTTGGATGGAGGAAATCATAGGAACAACCTGAACCATGACTATGAATTCAGATTTCAGTTTGTCCCAGGATGAACACACATGCTTATGGTTCAAGAATTTGATCTCTAACCTTGTTTTTTTAGCTTGATATCTTCAATTCTTCAACCAAAATTCTCCGATTCTTGCTTCACTTCTACCAATCTTCAAGTTCCCGTGCCTTCAAGCTTTCTCTCGCTCTCTCCCGATGATTCTATGAACTTCTGGGAATTTAGAGATTCTTCCCACTATTTATAGTTCCTAAATTTTCAATTTTGACCCTCTAATTCCATTTCTCCCATTATTACCACAAAAATCAAACTTTTAATACACAAGTGTTTTATTTCTCACAATATTGCCACAAACACAAAATATTTTACATTAAGATCCCAAAATATGGCAAAAGACCATTTTGCCCTTTTTCTTAACTTTACTATTATACATAGTTATTTTACATTTTATTACAATTTCTCTCGGGTTCTTACATTTGGTCCCAACAAAACAGATAAGTTTAAAAATATTTAAACAACATTTGGGGGTTACAAAACTCATATCAATACCATAGAGAAGCAACATGACATCTCAAACTAATTTCCCGTAATTACTCAATAATTCAACCGAAAATTCGGCATGACCTTTGGGCTAAACGGATAAAAACCATACTGACCCGACTCAAAATCAAAATAGCCCAAAAGCATTACGGAATATAGCAAGACTATACGATACAACCATAATGGTTGTTCTAACCATAAATATAACATCTCTCAACTACATATCATAACTATACCGCTTTAATGGTAATTTCATCTTCCGATCCTCTTTTCTATCTATGTTCCCATGAGATCTTCTATGTCTTTTCTTTCTATCATCTGATGTCAGTCATCCTGTTCCTGAGTACATAGCATTTAAAACAAAGATACGTAAGACAAATATGTCTCGTGAGATACATGGGTATAGACTCAAAGCATTTGTAAACATAACATTTATCATTTTTAAAATCTTTGTAATCAAATCATGTAATGACTCCAATATATTACTAATATTTCATAAAAATCATTTAAATTGAATTCTATGATCTATTTGTGTCATTATTGTGAAATACCAAAAATTGTCCCAAAAGAGTTGGAATGCCCAATTCCATTCCAATACTTTACCATTATTTTCCTTCAAATTCACATAAATATGCTCTATAGAAGATATCTTCATTATTCTTTTTACATATAAATGTGTTTAACATATTCCAAGTATCAAGTTTCATCTTTTTAACCATATTAATACAACTTTCATAACCAACATTATACAATTGTATCCTAGTTTCCTTTCCTATGTGTAACGCCCGGTTTTTCAGCCTGGAATTTACAAGATAATATCACAAGGGATCGTCCCATGATCCAAGCCAAGCGTTAACTATCCTGCAAAACCACATAAAATAAAGGGGTAAGCTATAAAGCTTAGTGAGTAATCTAATCACAGTATGACCTATATGGTCACACACGTTACAGGATTACCATTCCTGCCAGCTTCACAGTTTTAACCGACTCGTATTCCACACTGTGAAACTACCGTATTACCCGACGTCGCTCGCTATACATTATCACCCACTGATACTTACTATTAGACTGTCCCACACAGTCTTATCTTACAACGTCACGACTCACGTCTTTAGCTCCTGTCTCCTCTTTTTATTTATTATTTGGTATTTGGTTTTCACGAATTCTTATACCGTTTCCCGGTATACCCACTCACTTAACGGCTTTCTCATACAGGTATGGTCATAGTACATCTATGATTACCTCGTGTTTTATTAGTATATGGTAAATCATGCTGTCCCCTGACATGTATTATTACTTATTCACTCTGCTCAGTATCATCATGTGATACTTTCGGGTGTATAACTCGAACTCATCCTCACGGTAACATGGCTGTTTCCCACCCAAGTATTATTATAATACTTTAATTATACTGCTTTGTATTTCCCTTCAATAATTCCAACATGATGCTCCATGATTTATCAAGTAAAGAACGGCCAGGTAGAAGATTAGTTGGGGTGGCAGGATCCTTTCAGCATTTTAGCCTTTCGGAAAATCCAACAACCAGATCCCAAGTAATCGGCCTAGACACCGTCCTCGTAAGTAAATCAATCTGCATTACTTTTGGAATTATGAATTATAGGAAATAGTTTATTACATCCCTCGTATTTTAT
>CM042009.1:126281318-126353818 GCA_023525715.1 Cichorium intybus
AAGCATATCATTATATTATTATATGGTCTCTTTTAATTAAAACTTATCTGGCATTTATCTTTATAAGTTTGTCAAATAATATTAGTTTCATGATGAATTCTAATCAGATCATCTAACAGAAATAATCAAATAGAAAAATGATCGAATTTCAATCGTTAATACGTTGTGCGTAAATAGATCATATACATCTATCAATTCTAAAAAAAACATAAATCTGGTTTTACATAATTATTGAAATGTTAATATATAACCAACAAATATGTAACAAAAATACTATTGAAGTTATCTGTTTTAGTTTTTTTCTAAAATTGGGGAAATTAAAAAATTTCTTGCGACATATTAATGAACGAAAATATTGCTATCAAGATTTGGAAAATGTAATAAAAATGGGATAACATATTCCAACGGTATATCCCCTTATCAAGTTATGGGTTGGGGATAATGTAGGAAACACTAAAAGAAAAATAAAGACAATGGCATAAATTCCATATGAGACAAACACTCCTCTACTTTAAAACAACCAATAAATACATCCCTACTATCTTTTTCATGTACAACAATATAACATCATATCCTTTAGGTTGTCTATCAAAATGTTTAAATTGAAGGTATATTATTTTAAATAAATAATATTGGGAATTATATATCGACGAGTTGTTAAATAAAAATTTAGTTATTATTATTAGCTATTGAGTTTCTGTAACACCCCAATCTTACACAAAATTTTTTTCAAGACTTTAAAATACAAAATATTTAGTTATACACACGGGGTATTACTGTTCTGTATCATTACCACAATTCAAGCAGCACATACTTTGCACAACGAAAGCTACCGTCCCACACTCGACTCTTCTAATTCCTTGTTTGATTACCTGAGTACATAGCATTTAAAAAAAAACATACGTAAGACATACGTCTCGTGAGTAATACAGGTTTTAGACCCAAAATAATTTCTCATATCTTAAACATTCCAAATTTTCATATTATTTAATTTCCTATGAGCGCACCCATAGGTATTCCTTTCCATTTGTGAGCACATTCCTACGAGCGCACCCGTAGGTTTTATACGAGACGCACCCGTATAACTTCTTCCTCAGTAGCATGAAACGGATTCATCTACCAAGGTAAGACAACTACTTCGCGACGGGAGGTACCATCCCAGTAGTGTCTTTTGACCACCCCTACCGCAGCAGACCGTAATCTTTATCCGGATACTTCTCAACATACCAACATGGCTCAATCACTTCATTAGTTCCCTACATTTCTTGTTTATCTTTTATACACATTACAGATACAATTTCATGGTATATTTTCAATTCCATAAAACCATTTTGACTCCAAAACATTTCGTATAAAACTCGTTTTGCTATGTACTCAAAAATCCACATATTACTCACCTCGAGTCGGCAATGTAGAAATCCGTGCGGCAACTCCTCAAATCCAACCAAGCTCAAAACCGAACACCTTATACTCCTATAATGTATATTAAGTTAATTATTACCAAATACACTAATTAACGTTACTATAAATAGATACTTATACCGTTGCTTATAGTTTAAATGTTTATAACTTTCGACATGCACCGTGTCTCGACCTTGTACCCCCCCTTTTTTTCTCATTTTCTAAACATGAAATTAGTAGGTGTTTTAATTAGATTTAGGTAAGCCCGGACACACACTATAACATCGGCGATCCAAAACCAAAACAATTGACACAAAAGAAACTTGACAGCAAAGCTGATTTTTAGACCCACGACAAGATTGGTAATATTAAACAAAGGAGGGACTGCAAATAAAATCCAATAAAAATCAAGGGTAAACTAGACCCAAGGAAAAGGTCATAGGGCCTGACCTCAGGTCATTTGCATTTTCCATTTGGAAAGGAAAAATCCACCAATTCACCACAAATTACAAAAACAGTTACAGGACCTGCCCCCAAAGATATTAACCAATAACAAGAATCAGAAGGACTTGGGTTCTGAAATTTGGTGTGAACAAACTAGACACATGTACTGAACGTTTCCCACTGGCCTTGCCCCCAAATCATTTGTATACATTTAAATATGAATTTTTAAATACAGAATTCACTGTACAAAACAGTCCTGGACCAGCTGGTGAAGACAGCAACTTTCACCTACGCTAGAACACGAATCAGCCCATGATCTTCTGAATGTAGAAACTAGACACTTAGACCTTTCAAGAAATGTGTGATTCACCCCAAATGGCCAATGACACGATTTTATATGATTTTTACAAACAGACCCAAAAATCAATGAAATTCGATTCACATGAAATAACAACTCGGGTTAGGGTTTGCACCCACTTAACCCATTAAGACCAAGGTTAAGACATATCGGATCAGAAACAAGTCCAAGGAAAATTCAAAATCATAGAACTATAAGAACCCCACAACCATAATAGCACAAACACCACACACACCATGGACACACACCTCACGAATGAGATATGGTGATGGTGATGATAGATACGGCTTAGACAAAAGAAGAAAGAAGAGAAGACTTACCACAATGAACCACCTACAACATTACTAGCTTGATACACTGTTTCACGGTGCTCCTCTTTCACGATCACTCACACCCCCACTTCCGTTCCCTCACCAAAACCCATGGCAGCAGCAGCGAAAAAAAAAAGAAAACGAGAGCAAAAAAAGAAAACACGGAATTAGAGAAAGCGAGAGAGATAATTGAGCTTGTGGAAAGTCTTACATCGTGAAGCTTCTCCATTCACGTGATGTACAGCCCAAATCAAGAAAAAGGGTTTATGAAACATTGGCTAATTACATTCTAGGTCCCTTGAGTTTGATACTTTAATTTTATTTTACCCAAATCAACATTTTATAATTACTTTAAGTTTTCTATAGTGACACTTAGGCCCTTCCAACTTATTAATTAAAAGCATAGGATTATTATTGTTGTTATTTTTAAAATTAAAATTGTTATTATTATTATTCGCTAAAAATAATTATTTCGTCAAAATGGACGTTCCGGAAAAACGGGGTGTTACAACTCTCCCCCACTTATAAGAATTTCGTCCTCGAAATTCAACACCAAGACAATAGGTAACGACTTTACTTGTTTTATATGACATCGTATCACTATAATCAACAGCCTACATCAGTCTGTATATCAAAGTAATCAATAAACGACACCACTATATTCACCTTCATTCCAAAAAGTCTCTTCAATATCCCGTTATCACTGGAGTCAAGAAGCGAATTTTGAGAATAATACGACACTCAGGGTAGTAAAGAGTAGCACATACTGTAGTTGGTTTGAATTTTGGCACTAAAACGTGAGATGTCCCTTCAGTTCCGTGTGCCCTTTCGGTTCCAGCTGCAAGATGCTATATATATATACAGGTATGTAGTATCATTCATTTCCACCTTCATTTTCAGTCTCATCCTCTCTTATCACTAGTTTGTTCGTAAACGAACTCATTTTTAAAGTTGAGTCATGGAAGATAGATCTTCAATGGGCGATCTGTCGAACCCTGGACCTGGTTTTCCGCAAGGAGAGGGTACTTCAAACCAGGAATTCTTAATAGAGTTCGGTAACTTAACATTCTAGACATCCATCATCCATATTTTGTTTATCTTTCTAATGTTTTGTTTGATTTTGAATTATATTACAGTCTTCCAGATATACTACCAATAGAGCAACTCCACGGTGAGCCGGAAATTTTTCCCGAGCTGAACATTAACTCAGAAGATCCGGTGCATGTATCTTTAGACTTTGCACATAATACTATCATACATCACCCATACAACTTCTATAGATAGAGTTATGCACTTCTTCCTTCCTAATAGGCGTAAGCGGGTATATTGAGGTTCAAGTCCTTCTGTGACCCAAATGAATAGCCTAACGAGGAAGATACCACCCCTAACACCCCTAGAATCTCTATTCATGCTCACAACATGTCATTACACGTCTGAACACACTATTGTCATTTAAGCAACCTCTTTCCCCTTCAAATGAATAATTCTCCCCCACTTGGGTTCAAACCCGATCCTACCTGATCCTTTCAGCGACATGCCACCTATTCCTACAACAATGCTCCATGCTCTTTTACTTTCAATCACATTGTGTGTCTTCATTCTAGCAATTTCAGCCGTGCCAAAAGCTTAATTTCATTTCTCGTAGTCGTACTCGTCGACTTGACCGACTCCCCCACTTTGATAGAACATAACACTTGCCTCGAAGCCTCGACATCTCTTTAGTAAGAACACTTTACTACCACCTCCCACTTCTTCAACTTCTTTGGAGAATGAAAAGTAAACCTAGCTTAACAACCCAACAACTCACATCAATGCCAAACACCATCTCATCACGCGTGTTTTGACGATGTAAAGACATTTACATCAACCACCGTATACTGCTCATCTTCCGCTAGCCACTCTAACCGTCCGCGACATCTCCTTGATCGTGAGCTGTAAAGCTCAACCACATGCCCTCTCTGTCCCTGCCCTAACCGCTCTTGCAGCACATGACCACTCCATCACTTACATCATCTTTGTGAATTTCCGTGTCATCCCAGACAAGCTCTCTGTCGTCTGCTCCAAAGTCAAAACTCGTGGGAACTCTGCTCCATCTCTACTTGAGGCACATACTACCTCTGGAACCGCATCACAAAATCCTCCTAGGTTAAAACCCCGACCTGATCCGCTGGCATAGATGTGGTCTCCACTTTCTTTGGTCAACTTTTACCATTCATTACTCTTTACTTGTTATGACTAATACCAAAAATAACTTTTACCTTTCTTATTACCCCAACTGCATCATAATAACGCTTCAATAAATACTTGCATTTCTTACTCAACAATTACTTGTTTTATCTCATCATACTTATTAAGCATACACTACTTTCATACTCATACAGATTACCACCATTTACGTCTCATACATTTTACTTATAAACTTTCTAAGCTTGAAACCCAAAATTTCTTTCATTGTATCTTTTACCATTTTTCTTTATGTGTCATAAGGCTATATGCCCAACACATTACATTACTCTTTCATTTAAACTTCATTTCTTTACACTATTTACTTCTACGTATCTTAAGGCGATATACACTATGCATTTCTTTACAACATTATATATTTCATATTTCACATGAGACTTACTTCTTATGTATCTTTAGGGAATACACAACTGCCATTTAGTTTCTCATTATCTATCATTCTTTCGTATTTCGAGGCGATATGCCAAATGCATTATCTCACTCTTTTGCTTCACACTTTATAGTATTCTAATTCGAATACCTATTTTATAACTACCTTTATACTTTTATACATGATGTAAGTCCCAAAACTTACACATTCTTTTATATTTATAAGCACGTATAAACACATATATACACATTCTTTTACATTTCATAATTACTAGCCATGTACCGACCATTTCTCACGATCATTGGGCACCTTTACCCGCTAGATTCATTCACATTCGGAAGTAGGAACTTCCTATCTATTTATTATAATTCTTATTTTTCATTCTTTATCTCATATTTGGTTCTTTGCCTAGTACTTACTTAGGCATTCTCTCTTATTCCTTACTTCATATTGATTATAGTCTTTAGTAATCATTTCTACATTCTTTCGGTTACCCTTTTATCATTTACATCTCTTCTTATATTGATTTTATATGATCACTAAATCTGATTCCAATGATCATTTTTCTCATCACCATTTTCTTTCATAACTTCCTTTATATTCTTCTCATTATCCTCATTGTCTGTCTTATCATCAACTTCTCGCCTAACACTTAATTAGGCATTCAATCTCCATTTCTTAATTCATTTTCTCATAATCGCATTATAATAATGCGACATACTCATAGTCTTTAACAATTTTTTTTCCATTTTTCATTTCCTTCCCATTCAGGTAACTTAATTTGTTATGTTACCCATTATAGTATTATGCTTGTAACTTAGTTATTTGCTCCAACCATTGGATATCTTTACTTGTCATATTACTCTTAGGGTTGGAAGTCACGACTTCCCATTTCTTACACTTTCATTTCTGTCCTTGATTCCTTATCTAATACTTGTTTAAGTATTTTGCTTTCATTTTATATTAACATATTTAATCACAACTTTTTGTATACATTCTTTAATCCCCTGGTTGTCCATGGGAGACGCATCATACTACTTCTCAATATTTATTCTTTACCCCTTTTTATACCTCTTTTGGGTTTGTCTATGTAACACCCGACTTATTAACAAAAACACCCCAAAAAAAATTCCATTTTTCAAACCAAATATTTTACAAACAAACCATAAGTAGGGGTATTAGTTAATACAATACGAGTACAAGCGTATCACGAAGTACAATACATAAAATATTATACATTCTTCAAGCCGGGTCGTCACTTCAAATACTAAGTCCTCAGTCACGGACTTTATCTTTTCCCTTAGCGGGATCACGCTCACCTGCAGGGACATATCAATAAAACCGTGAGCTATAAAGCCCAATGAGTAATCAAATCAAATATAACATGTATAAGAATAAAATTCTCTATACAAAATCAAATATGCATTCTCATGCAACACAAAATCATATATGGCTCACGGGTTTATCCCGCTTTTGCCTAGACTCACGGCTCCGTTCTTGTCATCTCGATGACTCACGGCTTACCCGGTATTGTCTTATATAAGTTTGACTCACAGCTCCGTTCTTGTCTATTATAGACTCACGGCTTATCTGGTATTGTCATATCATTCATTTTTATTGACTCACAGCTCCGTTCTTGTCTATATCAGACTCACGGCTTATCTGGTATTGTCATATATCAAATCATATAATCTGTCATTTTCGTCCCCAAAACAATTTCCATCTGCAGCTGCTCATTTAATATCTATCACATCGGATAACAGTGAGATTACTCACCTTGGTGATTGCTACAACTAGCTCTTGTTATTTCTTGCCTTCCAATGTAGTCCGTAAGACTTTGTCCCGTACCTATAATTTCGTTTATTTTTAAGGTAAAATGACCAAATTACCCTTTTAAGGTAAAATGACCAATTTGCCCTTTTTATTATAATTACGTAATAAACATGTTTTGGCGTTACAAATTCTCCCCTCCTTTAAGAGATTTCGTCCCCGAAATCATACAAAAAGTTGAGGGTATTTCTCCCTCATTTCACTTTCGGTCTCCCACGTCATGTCGGAACCTTTGTGATGACGCTAAAGCACTTTCACCATACTGATCTTCTTATTTCGCAGCTGTCTTATCTTGCGGTCTAATACCCTCTCGGGTTGTTCCGGATATCTCAACTTTTCATCCACCTCAATTTCAGCAAGAGGTATATGTTGAGACTTATCAAACAAAGTTTTCCTCAAATGGGACACATGAAATACATCTTGTATACCATGAAGTTCATCAGGTAGCTCCAATCTATACGCCACGGCTCCAACTCTTTGGGATATACGGAAAGGTCCAATGAAACGAGGACTCAACTTCCCTTTCTTCCCAAAACGAATTAAGCCTTTCCAAGGGGATACTTTGAGCATTACCATGTCCCCTACTTGGAATTCTATTGGTTTCACTCGTTTGTCTGCATACTGTTTCCATCGATTCTGAGCTACCTTCAAATTTTCTCGTATTAGTTTGATCTTTTCTTCCGTCTGTGCTACAATTTCGGGTCCAGCCAACGGCTTTTCCCCAACTTCAGTCCAGCAAATCGGAGTACGACACGGTGCTCCATACAATGCCTCATACGGGGCCATCTGAATACTGGAATGATAGCTGTTATTGTACGCGAATTCTACCAAAGGCAAATGATCTTCTCAGCTTCCACCAAAGTCGATTACACAGGTTCTTAGCATGTCTTCTAAAGTCTGGATAGTTCTTTCACTTTGACCATCGGTCTGCGGGTGGTATGCAGTACTCATAAGTATTTTTGTACCCAATTTCTTTTGAAGACTCTGCCAAAACCGGGAAGTAAATCTACTATCTCGGTCCGATACAATCGATGCTGGAAATGCATGCTGACAAATCACCTCATCTATGTAGATTTTCGCCAGTTGATCTACTCTGTACTTTTCTTTATATGGTATGAATTGTGCCGATTTGGTCAATCGATCAACAGTCACCCATATAGAATCATAACCTCGCGGTGTCCGCGGCAACTTCGTCACAAAATCCATAGTAATATGGTCCCACTTCTTCTCTGGAACCGGCAATGGTTGTATTTCCCCGTACGGTTTTTGATGGTTTGACTTAACTTGCAGACATGTCAAACATCTTTCCACATATCTTCCAATGTCTCTCTTCATTCCAGGCCACCAATACATCGGTTTTAACGTCCGATACATCTTGGTACTGCCCGGATGAACTGCATATCTACAAAATGTGCATCTTCTAGAAGGAAATTCCGCGCCTCTCCTTGTTTCGGGACCCATATTCGGCCTCTGAAGGCCTTCAATTTCTGAGCATTTTCTTCCAGATGCTTCAAATATCCAACCATTCTTTCGCTTTTTACATTCTCCGGCTTACACGCTTCTTCTTGTGCTGAACGA
The DNA here is from genome assembly GCA_023525715.1 of Cichorium intybus. NCBI lineage: Eukaryota > Viridiplantae > Streptophyta > Magnoliopsida > Asterales > Asteraceae > Cichorium > Cichorium intybus. The sequence goes on from CM042009.1 coordinate 126,289,855, forward strand.
ATCAATTCTGGTAACCGGCTTGCTACCCCCATGCATGCGGATGTAATTTTCAGAGGAACTTCTTTTCGGCTTAGTGCATCTGCCACCACATTCGCCTTGCCAGGGTGGTACAGAATTTCACAATCAAAGTCTTTCAGCAGACCCATCCACCTTTGCTGTCTCATGTTAAGCTCTTTCTGGTCGAAGGGGTACTTCAGGCTCTTATGATCAGTGTAAATGACAAATTTCACACCGTATAAATAATGTCTCCACAACTTCAATGCTAAGATCACCGCAGCTAGTTCCAGATCATGAACGGGATACTTCTTCTCGGCGTCTTTTAATTGGCGGGACGCATAGGCTATGACCCGACCTTTCTGCATTAGCACACACCCAAGACCAATTCTAGAAGCATCGCTGTAGATCACATACTCTTCTCCGCTTTGTGGTAGTGCTAACACTGGTGCTTCACATAAAGATTGTTTCAGCTTCTGGAATGCTTCTTGCTGTTTTTCAGCCCACGTGAACTTTTCACCTTTCTTGGTCAACTTGGTCAACGGAGCAGCTATCGAGGAGAAATTCTCGACAAATCTTCTGTAATAGCCTGCCAAACCAAGAAAACTTCGTACTTCAGTGGGACTTCTAGGCGGTTCCCATTTCATCACGGCGTCAACCTTTGCTGGATCTACTTTCACCCCGTCGGCATTGATTACATGGCCAAGAAATTGAGCTTCCCTTAGCCAGAATTCACACTTAGAGAATTTCGTATACAGCTTTTCTTGACAAAGCAGCTCTAACATCTGTCGCAGGTGTACCTCATGTTCAGCTTGGCTTCGAGAATACACCAAGATGTCATCAATAAACACTATCACCGAGGTATCAAGGAACGGACGGAACACTCGGTTCATAAGATCCATGAACACGGCTGGAGCATTGGTTAACCCAAAAGGCATCACCAAAAACTCATAATGACCGTATCACGTTCGAAAAGCTGTCTTCGGAATGTCTGACTCTCTTATCTTCAGCTGATGGTATCCTGACTTCAGGTCAATCTTGGAAAAGTAGGACGCGCCTTGCAGCTGATCAAACAAGTCATCTATTCTGGGTAGCGGGTACTTGTTCTTGTTCTTCACTTTGATCTTATTTAACTCCCGATAGTCAATACACATGCGCATTGACCCATCTTTCTTCTTAACAAACAAGATAGGGGCTCCCCAAGGCGATGTACTCGGTCTGATTAAACCCCTGTCTAACAGTTCTTCCAGTTGCTTTCGCAGTTCCACCATCTCTGAAGGTGCTAAACGGTATGGAGCTCGGGCAACATGTGCAGCTCCCGGAATCAGTTCAATCGTGAACTCAACCTGTCGATCTGGTGGCAACCCTGGAAGTTCGTCTGGAAACACATCTGGAAATTCGTTAACCACATTCACATTCGTTACCCCCACTTTAATCGGTTGAGCCACCGATACATAAGCCAAATAAGACACCCCTCCTTTACTGATACAGCTTCGGGCTTGAGCAAAGGAGATAACTGGCATTCTCAACCGAGGTCGCTCACCCTGTATCTTTATCAACTTCCCATCTGGTGACAGCACTGTGAGGCTTTTATTCATACAGTCCATGTTAGCATAATTCGTTGCCAACCAATCCATTCCCACAATTACACCAAATTCATTGGTAGTCATCGGCTTCAAATCTATAGGGAAAACGGTCCCGTAGATTTTAAGCTGACAACCCTCCAGGTGTTCGGAAACCCAATCATATCTACCGTCTGCTACAGCTACTTCCAAGCTTTCATCCATTGGGGTTAACGGTACATTCAAGCGAGACATCAGGGACTCCGACACAAAACAGTGTGTAGCCCCCGGATCAAAAATAACATATACAGGTATGGAATCGATAGTGAAGATACCTGTCACCACATCTGTCTTCTTACGGGCTTCCTCCACAGTCATCTGGAAAGCTCGCGAGGCCACTGGTCGTCCCCTGTTCTTCGGCTCTTCTTTCTTTCCCACTTGATCATCTCTGGGTCTTTCACTGAATAATCCAGATTTCAGTTGGGGACAGTTTGGACGAATGTGATCCGTAGCTCCACATTGGTAGCATCTTCGCTCCGCCCGACACTCTCGTGTAGAATGACCCGTTTTTCCACAGTTTCGGCAGCTAACTGACCCAGTGTCACCGCGACAGCTGCCCGTGTGCCTTTTTCTGCACTTTTCACACCACCTTCCTTCGTCTTTCTGGCTTTTACCCTTAGACCCGGTTTGTTGCGACTTTTTCTGAGGCGTCCAACTTTGGTCCTCCGCCTTTCTTTTCATTTCCATGGATTTCTTTTCATCATCTTGTCGCTTCAATTCTGTCTCCCTTTCTGTGGCTCGATCCACCACTTGTCGGAAGGTAGGTAGTTTCAGTGGTTGCACAATTTCTCTAATTCGGGTTGTCAACCCCCAAACATACATATCAGTCTTCCTCTTTTCAGTACTGACATGATGTTCTGCAAATCTTGCTTTCTCCAGAAAGCTAAGAGTGTATTCTTGAACAGATCGGGAACCCTGTTCCATGTGCAGGAATTCATCCTCCAGTTTCTTTATAGCTACCTCGGAACAATACTCTTCATTGAATTTAATCTTGAATTGTTCCCAAGACACAGATTGGGTTGGATCAAGATTCAGAGACTTGTAGCAAATTTGCCACCAATGTAGTGCACTGCTTGTGAGTTGGTTTGTGGCGAATTCTACCTTGTCATTATCAGCACATTTGCTGACTCGAAATACTTTCTCAATATGCATAATCCATTCCATAGCTTTAACTGGATCATCTGTCCCCGAGAATTCCTTTGGTTTACAACCAAGGAAGGCCTTGTAAGTACACCCAACTTTCTTTGTAGAGACTTCCCCACCTTGAGTTTCTTTCACTGCCCGGGCACGACCAAATATTTTACAAACAAACCATAAGTAGGGGTATTAGTTAATACAATACGAGTACAAGCGTATCACGAAGTACAATACATAAAATATTATACATTCTTCAAGCCGGGTCGTCACTTCAAATACTAAGTCCTCAGTCACGGACTTTATCTTTTCCCTTGGCGGGATCACGCTCACCTGCAGGGACATATCAATAAAACCGTGAGCTATAAAGCCCAATGAGTAATCAAATCAAATATAACATGTATAAGAATAAAATTCTCTATACAAAATCAAATATGCATTCTCATGCAACACAAAATCATATATGGCTCACGGGTTTATCCCGTTTTTTCCTAGACTCACGGCTCCGTTCTTGTCATCTCGATGACTCACGGCTTACCCGGTATTGTCTTATATAAGTTTGACTCACAGCTCCGTTCTTGTCTATTATAGACTCACGGCTTATCTGGTATTGTCATATCATTCATTTTTATTGACTCACAGCTCCGTTCTTGTTTATATCAGACTCACGGCTTATCTGGTATTGTCATATATCAAATCATATAATCTGTCATTTTCGTCCCCAAAACAATTTCCATCTGCAGCTGCTCATTTAATATCTATCACATCGGATAACAGTGAGATTACTCACCTTGGTGATTGCTACAACTAGCTCTTGTTATTTCTTGCCTTCCAATGTAGTCCGTAAGACTTTGTCCCGTACCTATAATTTCGTTTATTTTTAAAATGATTATAGGTTAATGACAACGCTATCGGCACACGCGTCAAAAACAATTTATAACCCACTTTTACTACGTAGATAGGGCAAGCGGGGTCGAGTCCAAGGATTTAGTGGTTAACTTTTAACGAGTTGTAAAGTAAATATTGACGGTGATGGTAAAAATATTGAAATTGTAACTTGAGAATAGAGAAAGAATTACTTCCGATTTAGTTATCAACAATTAGTTTCACATGTTTTATTACAATGATTCCGATGTAATTACTTTTACATAATTACAGTTTACTGACAATTACTATTACATGGGTAAATACATAACATGTTGAATCAATTATTTGTCGTTGTCTAACAATTAAGTAGATTAGGCACAAACAATGGTGTAGCAATATTATGTTTTATCTAGATGATAGTAACGTTACAACTTATTAACATATTATTTGGGCACAAAGTATATTAACTGATTATCCGTCTTAGCTCGTTATTTAGGTGAGATAGGTACGAATAATATGTTGGTAATACTATGTCTTGAGAATATGATAGCAAGTAGAAGTAGACACAAATGATTCACTAGCTGTATTCAAAGATGTGAAAGTTTAAACGTTACAATAGTAAAACATTTGTTCGGAATCAAAGTAAAAACATATTACACTAAAGGTTGGATAACATTACCGGAAGTAATCTGAAAAGATTAGCCTTCCATGATGATCGTGGCGATAGTCTTGTTGTTTCTTGACATGTAACTTGGTGCGTGTATCCTTCGGATGATCTTGAATTACTACTAAAATTACAACCGAGATAGATGATCTATCGGTTCTAAACAACTAACTAAGATATATTTTGAACTATTACAACTAATTGAAGTAATTTTCTGAGAATTGGAGTGAATTGATGTAAATTGGTGTATATGGGTCTCTAAATCCGTGCATAGAGAGCTTCTATTTATACTGGCTGAGCACAGTGCTCGCGTCGCGACCATAAGGCCCGTCGCATCACTAGGGTGCGTCGAGTGTTGCTTTTGGTCGGCCACTGGTCTGGCTAGTGTGTTGTGTTGGTAGTCTCGCGACCAAGAAGTTGGTATTGTCGCGTCCTTGTCTTCGCGTCGCGACCACGGCCTCCGTCGCGGCGCGATTGCTATAGGCTTTTGGGTCTTCTGCTTTGCTTCTCTTCACGTCGCGACACAGAGTCTGTCAAGTCGCGATTGCTGTAATTTTTATGTGTTTTTGGTATTTTTGGTCTTAAGTTTGGAGCGTCACTTCCTCGGGTTTGATTGTTTCATTAGAGTTCTTGGGTCTTGTTCCTGAAAATAAGCCATAAATGTTAACACACAAATCCCTCTTGTTTTCCTCACACCAGCAGCTCCGGAGAACTCTGTTCAAGTTAAACATGAATCGTAATTCATGTTTAGCCACCTGTTAATATAAGCCTGTTTTGATGTTGAGCTTATCAGGATTTCCTATGGTAAAAACCATAGTTCTGGCAGATTTGCATCTGCAACACAGCAGTGGGCCGTGATGTGCAGTGTATGAAAGATGAGATATTCTCTCGTTAGCTTGCAATTTTTGTGAGGATGTCTGGGGACTAAAGACAAATTAATCATAATTCTATTGAGAGAATTAATGATATCTTAATAGGATTTCCCCGTGATTTGTGAGATGTTTTCTATGCGAAAAAAAATGGCTGGCTTTGGCTAGTATTGACCCGACAGTAGATCTATTATCACCGCCAGACTTTTGGGAGTCTGTGGTGTGCATCAGGAGCTGCCGTTGGAATGTGAGCTTTTGCCTGGATGTTGATAAAACATGCATTCTTATATGAAATATGACTGTTTGGTTAACAGACGAGGTAGGTTAGACGGATCTGTCTGAACCATATCTGTTATGAAGAAGCATTTTGCATGTTTTAAGGCGGTTTTTGGGTTCTTTTGTTTTGCACGAAAATATAGTTTTTGTGTGCCTCTGAGCATCTTTATGCGAGAAAATAGTCTTTAAATGATAGTGTTTTATTGTAAAAATAAAACACTATCAGTTAACAACCATTCTAATTGACTCTAATGTAATAGAGTTCAATACAATATCATTATAAATAATGCCTAGATAATAAACTTTACATTTACTATCTTTTTATGAATTTTACTATTCACCGAGGCATTCGAATCGATCTACAGTGCCCCCCAACTCAATATAAAAATTTTCCCAAACTTTTCAGACCATAACGAGCCTACGGTTCAAGTTTGAGCTAAATCGGACAAGCCAAACAAAAGTTAGCGATTCTGACCCCCTGCCTTGGAGGCGCACTGCGCCCTGCGCCAGTGCAGCCTCTTGGGCAGTCGCGATTTGTGCACTGTAGCAAGCAGTTTTGACCCATTAAGTCCTTAATGCTGTTCTTAACCGTTTAGGGTTTATTCCTAGGCTAAAACCTTACATTTTAGCAAGGTTTTCAACCCTCAAAACCCACTCAATCAATCATATGAAGATTTAGGGTTCTTAGCTCTAACAACCCCAAAACTTCAAATTCCTCAAAAATAACAATCTACTTCCATTATCTTGAATTAAGCCCTTATTAGCATGACTTAATGGAAGTATTACATCAATTTAAACACATAATCATAACTACAAATGCAGTTTTGAGTTGCTACAAAACTCATCAAGAATAACCAAGCTATAACTTGAATTTGTAACCTTTAAAGTTTCCAAATCTTCAATCCAAAGCTAAGAATCGAAATCCAAGTTCAAAGCTTCAAGAATTCTTCAAGTCCTCTGCAGAAATCGCACATAGAAAACCTCTCCCGTATGTGCCAAAAATCTGCACAAGTCCTACCTTTTATACCTCCAAAAATTGCATTTTGGTCCTTGAAGTTGCATTTCTAGAACTTTTGCCACAATTTACAAATTAAATGACAAAATCAGATTTTTATAACATTTTAAGTCCAAGACTCAAAATATTATTACAAAACAAGTCCTTTTCTGTCCAAAAGACCAAATTACCCTTTTAAGGTAAAATGACCAATTTGCCCTTTTTTATTATAATTACAAAATAAACATGTTTTGGCGTTACAAATTCTCCCCTCCTTTAAGAGATTTCGTCCCCGAAATCATACAAAAAGTTGAGGGTATTTCTCCCTCATTTCACTTTCGGTCTCCCACGTCATGTCGGAACCTTTGTGATGACGCCAAAGCACTTTCACCATACTGATCTTCTTATTTCGCAGCTGTCTTATCTTGCGGTCTAATACCCTCTCGGGTTGTTCCGGATATCTCAACTTTTCATCCACCTCAATTTCAGCAAGAGGTATATGTTGAGACTTATCAAACAAAGTTTTCCTCAAATGGGACACATGAAATACATCTTGTATACCATGAAGTTCATCAGGTAGCTCCAATCTATACGCCACGGCTCCAACTCTTTGGGATATACGGAAAGGTCCAATGAAACGAGGACTCAACTTCCCTTTCTTCCCAAAACGAATTAAGCCTTTCCAAGGGGATACTTTGAGCATTACCATGTCCCCTACTTGGAATTCTATTGGTTTCACTCGTTTGTCTGCATACTGTTTCCATCGATTCTGAGCTACCTTCAAATTTTCTCGTATTAGTTTGATCTTTTCTTCCGTCTGTGCTACAATTTCGGGTCCAGCCAACGGCTTTTCCCCAACTTCAGTCCAGCAAATCGGAGTACGACACGGTGCTCCATACAATGCCTCATACGGGGCCATCTGAATACTGGAATGATAGCTGTTATTGTACGCGAATTCTACCAAAGGCAAATGATCTTCTCAGCTTCCACCAAAGTCGATTACACAGGTTCTTAGCATGTCTTCTAAAGTCTGGATAGTTCTTTCACTTTGACCATCGGTCTGCGGGTGGTATGCAGTACTCATAAGTATTTTTGTACCCAATTGCTTTTGAAGACTCTGCCAAAACCGGGAAGTAAATCTACTATCTCGGTCCGATACAATCGATGCTGGAAATGCATGCTGACAAATCACCTCATCTATGTAGATTTTCGCCAGTTGATCTACTCTGTACTTTTCTTTATATGGTATGAATTGTGCCGATTTGGTCAATCGATCAACAGTCACCCATATAGAATCATAACCTCGCGGTGTCCGCGGCAACTTCGTCACAAAATCCATAGTAATATGGTCCCACTTCTTCTCTGGAACCGACAATGGTTGTATTTCCCCGTACGGTTTTTGATGGTTTGACTTAACTTGCAGACATGTCAAACATCTTTCCACATATCTTCCAATGTCTCTCTTCATTCCAGGCCACCAATACATCGGTTTTAACGTCCGATACATCTTGGTACTGCCCGGATGAACTGCATATCTACAAAATGTGCATCTTCTAGAAGGAAATTCCGCGCCTCTCCTTGTTTCGGGACCCATATTCGGCCTCTGAAGGCCTTCAATTTCTGAGCATTTTCTTCCAGATGCTTCAAATATCCAACCATTCTTTCGCTTTTTACATTCTCCGGCTTACACGCTTCTTCTTGTGCTGAACGAATCAATTCTGGTAACCGGCTTGCTACCCCCATGCATGCGGATGTAATTTTCAGAGGAACTTCTTTTCGGCTTAGTGCATCTGCCACCACATTCGCCTTGCCAGGGTGGTACAGAATTTCACAATCAAAGTCTTTCAGCAGACCCATCCACCTTTGCTGTCTCATGTTAAGCTCTTTCTGGTCGAAGGGGTACTTCAGGCTCTTATGATCAGTGTAAATGACAAATTTCACACCGTATAAATAATGTCTCCACAACTTCAATGCTAAGATCACCGCAGCTAGTTCCAGATCATGAACGGGATACTTCTTCTCGGCGTCTTTTAATTGGCGGGACGCATAGGCTATGACCCGACCTTTCTGCATTAGCACACACCCAAGACCAATTCTAGAAGCATCGCTGTAGATCACATACTCTTCTCCGCTTTGTGGTAGTGCTAACACTGGTGCTTCACATAAAGATTGTTTCAGCTTCTGGAATGCTTCTTGCTGTTTTTCAGCCCACGTGAACTTTTCACCTTTCTTGGTCAACTTGGTCAACGGAGCAGCTATCGAGGAGAAATTCTCGACAAATCTTCTGTAATAGCCTGCCAAACCAAGAAAACTTCGTACTTCAGTGGGACTTCTAGGCGGTTCCCATTTCATCACGGCGTCAACCTTTGCTGGATCTACTTTCACCCCGTCGGCATTGATTACATGGCCAAGAAATTGAGCTTCCCTTAGCCAGAATTCACACTTAGAGAATTTCGTATACAGCTTTTCTTGACAAAGCAGCTCTAACATCTGTCGCAGGTGTACCTCATGTTCAGCTTGGCTTCGAGAATACACCAAGATGTCATCAATAAACACTATCACCGAGGTATCAAGGAACGGACGGAACACTCGGTTCATAAGATCCATGAACACGGCTGGAGCATTGGTTAACCCAAAAGGCATCACCAAAAACTCATAATGACCGTATCACGTTCGAAAAGCTGTCTTCGGAATGTCTGACTCTCTTATCTTCAGCTGATGGTATCCTGACTTCAGGTCAATCTTGGAAAAGTAGGACGCGCCTTGCAGCTGATCAAACAAGTCATCTATTCTGGGTAGCGGGTACTTGTTCTTGTTCTTCACTTTGATCTTATTTAACTCCCGATAGTCAATACACATGCGCATTGACCCATCTTTCTTCTTAACAAACAAGATAGGGGCTCCCCAAGGCGATGTACTCGGTCTGATTAAACCCCTGTCTAACAGTTCTTCCAGTTGCTTTCGCAGTTCCACCATCTCTGAAGGTGCTAAACGGTATGGAGCTCGGGCAACATGTGCAGCTCCCGGAATCAGTTCAATCGTGAACTCAACCTGTCGATCTGGTGGCAACCCTGGAAGTTCGTCTGGAAACACATCTGGAAATTCGTTAACCACATTCACATTCGTTACCCCCACTTTAATCGGTTGAGCCACCGATACATAAGCCAAATAAGACACCCCTCCTTTACTGATACAGCTTCGGGCTTGAGCAAAGGAGATAACTGGCATTCTCAACCGAGGTCGCTCACCCTGTATCTTTATCAACTTCCCATCTGGTGACAGCACTGTGAGGCTTTTATTCATACAGTCCATGTTAGCATAATTCGTTGCCAACCAATCCATTCCCACAATTACACCAAATTCATTGGTAGTCATCGGCTTCAAATCTATAGGGAAAACGGTCCCGTAGATTTTAAGCTGACAACCCTCCAGGTGTTCGGAAACCCAATCATATCTACCGTCTGCTACAGCTACTTCCAAGCTTTCCTCCATTGGGGTTAACGGTACATTCAAGCGAGACATCAGGGACTCCGACACAAAACAGTGTGTAGCCCCCGGATCAAAAATAACATATACAGGTATGGAATCGATAGTGAAGATACCTGTCACCACATCTGTCTTCTTACGGGCTTCCTCCACAGTCATCTGGAAAGCTCGCGAGGCCACTGGTCGTCCCCTGTTCTTCGGCTCTTCTTTCTTTCCCACTTGATCATCTCTGGGTCTTTCACTGAATAATCCAGATTTCAGTTGGGGACAGTTTGGACGAATGTGATCCGTAGCTCCACATTGGTAGCATCTTCGCTCCGCCCGACACTCTCGTGTAGAATGACCCGTTTTTCCACAGTTTCGGCAGCTAACTGACCCAGTGTCACCGCGACAGCTGCCCGTGTGCCTTTTTCTGCACTTTTCACACCACCTTCCTTCGTCTTTCTGGCTTTTACCCTTAGACCCGGTTTGTTGCGACTTTTTCTGAGGCGTCCAACTTTGGTCCTCCGCCTTTCTTTTCATTTCCATGGATTTCTTTTCATCATCTTGTCGCTTCAATTCTGTCTCCCTTTCTGTGGCTCGATCCACCACTTGTCGGAAGGTAGGTAGTTTCAGTGGTTGCACAATTTCTCTAATTCGGGTTGTCAACCCCCAAACATACATATCAATCTTCCTCTTTTCAGTACTGACATGATGTTCTGCAAATCTTGCTTTCTCCAGAAAGCTAAGAGTGTATTCTTGAACAGATCGGGAACCCTGTTCCATGTGCAGGAATTCATCCTCCAGTTTCTTTATAGCTACCTCGGAACAATACTCTTCATTGAATTTAATCTTGAATTGTTCCCAAGACACAGATTGGGTTGGATCAAGATTCAGAGACTTGTAGCAAATTTGCCACCAATGTAGTGCACTGCTTGTGAGTTGGTTTGTGGCGAATTCTACCTTGTCATTATCAGCACATTTGCTGACTCGAAATACTTTCTCAATATGCATAATCCATTCCATAGCTTTAACTGGATCATCTGTCCCCGAGAATTCCTTTGGTTTACAACCAAGGAAGGCCTTGTAAGTACACCCAACTTTCTTTGTAGAGACTTCCCCACCTTGAGTTTCTTTCACTGCCCGGGCACGACCAAATATTTTACAAACAAACCATAAGTAGGGGTATTAGTTAATACAATACGAGTACAAGCGTATCACGAAGTACAATACATAAAATATTATACATTCTTCAAGCCGGGTCGTCACTTCAAATACTAAGTCCTCAGTCACGGACTTTATCTTTTCCCTTGGCGGGATCACGCTCACCTGCAGGGACATATCAATAAAACCGTGAGCTATAAAGCCCAATGAGTAATCAAATCAAATATAACATGTATAAGAATAAAATTCTCTATACAAAATCAAATATGCATTCTCATGCAACACAAAATCATATATGGCTCACGGGTTTATCCCGTTTTTTCCTAGACTCACGGCTCCGTTCTTGTCATCTCGATGACTCACGGCTTACCCGGTATTGTCTTATATAAGTTTGACTCACAGCTCCGTTCTTGTCTATTATAGACTCACGGCTTATCTGGTATTGTCATATCATTCATTTTTATTGACTCACAGCTCCGTTCTTGTTTATATCAGACTCACGGCTTATCTGGTATTGTCATATATCAAATCATATAATCTGTCATTTTCGTCCCCAAAACAATTTCCATCTGCAGCTGCTCATTTAATATCTATCACATCGGATAACAGTGAGATTACTCACCTTGGTGATTGCTACAACTAGCTCTTGTTATTTCTTGCCTTCCAATGTAGTCCGTAAGACTTTGTCCCGTACCTATAATTTCGTTTATTTTTAAAATGATTATAGGTTAATGACAACGCTATCGGCACACGCGTCAAAAACAATTTATAACCCACTTTTACTACGTAGATAGGGCAAGCGGGGTCGAGTCCAAGGATTTAGTGGTTAACTTTTAACGAGTTGTAAAGTAAATATTGACGGTGATGGTAAAAATATTGAAATTGTAACTTGAGAATAGAGAAAGAATTACTTCCGGTTTAGTTATCAACAATTAGTTTCACATGTTTTATTACAATGATTCCGATGTAATTACTTTTACATAATTACAGTTTACTGACAATTACTATTACATGGGTAAATACATAACATGTTGAATCAATTATTTTTCGTTGTCTAACAATTAAGTAGATTAGGCACAAACAATGGTGTAGCAATATTATGTTTTATCTAGATGATAGTAACGTTACAACTTATTAACATATTATTTGGGCACAAAGTATATTAACTGATTATCCGTCTTAGCTCGTTATTTAGGTGAGATAGGTACGAATAATATGTTGGTAATACTATGTCTTGAGAATATGATAGCAAGTAGAAGTAGACACAAATGATTCACTAGCTGTATTCAAAGATGTGAAAGTTTAAACGTTACAATAGTAAAACATTTGTTCGGAATCAAAGTAAAAACATATTACACTAAAGGTTGGATAACATTACCGGAAGTAATCTGAAAAGATTAGCCTTCCATGATGATCGTGGCGATAGTCTTGTTGTTTCTTGACATGTAACTTGGTGCGTGTATCCTTCGGATGATCTTGAATTACTACTAAAATTACAACCGAGATAGATGATCTATCGGTTCTAAACAACTAACTAAGATATATTTTGAACTATTACAACTAATTGAAGTAATTTTCTGAGAATTGGAGTGAATTGATGTAAATTGGTGTATATGGGTCTCTAAATCCGTGCATAGAGAGCTTCTATTTATACTGGCTGAGCACAGTGCTCGCGTCGCGACCATAAGGCCCGTCGCGTCACTAGGGTGCGTCGAGTGTTGCTTTTGGTCGGCCACTGGTCTGGCTAGTGCGTTGTGTTGGTAGTCTCGCGACCAAGAAGTTGGTATTGTCGCGTCCTTGTCTTCGCGTCGCGACCACGGCCTCCGTCGCGGCGCGATTGCTGTAGGCTTTTGGGTCTTCTGCTTTGCTTCTCTTCACGTCGCGACACAGAGTCTGTCAAGTCGCGATTGCTGTAATTTTTATGTGTTTTTGGTATTTTTGGTCTTAAGTTTGGAGCGTCACTTCCTCGGGTTTGATTGTTTCATTAGAGTTCTTGGGTCTTGTTCCTGAAAATAAGCCATAAATGTTAACACACAAATCCCTCTTGTTTTCCTCACACCAGCAGCTCCGGAGAACTCTGTTCAAGTTAAACATGAATCGTAATTCATGTTTAGCCACCTGTTAATATAAGCCTGTTTTGATGTTGAGCTTATCAGGATTTCCTATGGTAAAAACCATAGTTCTGGCAGATTTGCATCTGCAACACAGCAGTGGGCCGTGATGTGCAGTGTATGAAAGATGAGATATTCTCTCGTTAGCTTGCAATTTTTGTGAGGATGTCTGGGGACTAAAGACAAATTAATCATAATTCTATTGAGAGAATTAATGATATCTTAATAGGATTTCCCCGTGATTTGTGAGATGTTTTCTATGCGAAAAAAAATGGCTGGCTTTGGCTAGTATTGACCCGACAGTAGATCTATTATCACCGCCAGACTTTTGGGAGTCTGTGGTGTGCATCAGGAGCTGCCGTTGGAATGTGAGCTTTTGCCTGGATGTTGATAAAACATGCATTCTTATATGAAATATGACTGTTTGGTTAACAGACGAGGTAGGTTAGACGGATCTGTCTGAACCATATCTGTTATGAAGAAGCATTTTGCATGTTTTAAGGCGGTTTTTGGGTTCTTTTGTTTTGCACGAAAATATAGTTTTTGTGTGCCTCTGAGCATCTTTATGCGAGAAAATAGTCTTTAAATGATAGTGTTTTATTGTAAAAATAAAACACTATCAGTTAACAACCATTCTAATTGACTCTAATGTAATAGAGTTCAATACAATATCATTATAAATAATGCCTAGATAATAAACTTTACATTTACTATCTTTTTATGAATTTTACTATTCACCGAGGCATTCGAATCGATCTACAGTGCCCCCCAACTCAATATAAAAATTTTCCCAAACTTTTCAGACCATAACGAGCCTACGGTTCAAGTTTGAGCTAAATCGGACAAGCCAAACAAAAGTTAGCGATTCTGACCCCCTGCCTTGGAGGCGCACTGCGCCCTGCGCCAGTGCAGCCTCTTGGGCAGTCGCGATTTGTGCACTGTAGCAAGCAGTTTTGACCCATTAAGTCCTTAATGCTGTTCTTAACCGTTTAGGGTTTATTCCTAGGCTAAAACCTTACATTTTAGCAAGGTTTTTAACCCTCAAAACCCACTCAATCAATCATATGAAGATTTAGGGTTCTTAGCTCTAACAACCCCAAAACTTCAAATTCCTTAAAAATAACAATCTACTTCCATTATCTTGAATTAAGCCCTTATTAGCATGACTTAATGGAAGTATTACATCAATTTAAACACATAATCATAACTGCAAATGCAGTTTTGAGTTGCTACAAAACTCATCAAGAATAACCAAGCTATAACTTGAATTTGTAACCTTTAAAGTTTCCAAATCTTCAATCCAAAGCTAAGAATCGAAATCCAAGTTCAAAGCTTCAAGAATTCTTCAAGTCCTCTGCAGAAATCGCACATAGAAAACCTCTCCCGTATGTGCCAAAAATCTGCACAAGTCCTACCTTTTATACCTCCAAAAATTGCATTTTGGTCCTTGAAGTTGCATTTCTAGAACTTTTGCCACAATTTACAAATTAAATGACAAAATCAGATTTTTATAACATTTTAAGTCCAAGACTCAAAATATTATTACAAAACAAGTCCTTTTCTGTCCAAAAGACCAAATTACCCTTTTAAGGTAAAATGACCAATTTGCCCTTTTTTATTATAATTACAAAATAAACATGTTTTGGCGTTACAAATTCTCCCCTCCTTTAAGAGATTTCGTCCCCGAAATCATACAAAAAGTTGAGGGTATTTCTCCCTCATTTCACTTTCGGTCTCCCACGTCATGTCGGAACCTTTGTGATGACGCCAAAGCACTTTCACCATACTGATCTTCTTATTTCGCAGCTGTCTTATCTTGCGGTCTAATACCCTCTCGGGTTGTTCCGGATATCTCAACTTTTCATCCACCTCAATTTCAGCAAGAGGTATATGTTGAGACTTATCAAACAAAGTTTTCCTCAAATGGGACACATGAAATACATCTTGTATACCATGAAGTTCATCAGGTAGCTCCAATCTATACGCCACGGCTCCAACTCTTTGGGATATACGGAAAGGTCCAATGAAACGAGGACTCAACTTCCCTTTCTTCCCAAAACGAATTAAGCCTTTCCAAGGGGATACTTTGAGCATTACCATGTCCCCTACTTGGAATTCTATTGGTTTCACTCGTTTGTCTGCATACTGTTTCCATCGATTCTGAGCTACCTTCAAATTTTCTCGTATTAGTTTGATCTTTTCTTCCGTCTGTGCTACAATTTCGGGTCCAGCCAACGGCTTTTCCCCAACTTCAGTCCAGCAAATCGGAGTACGACACGGTGCTCCATACAATGCCTCATACGGGGCCATCTGAATACTGGAATGATAGCTGTTATTGTACGCGAATTCTACCAAAGGCAAATGATCTTCTCAGCTTCCACCAAAGTCGATTACACAGGTTCTTAGCATGTCTTCTAAAGTCTGGATAGTTCTTTCACTTTGACCATCGGTCTGCGGGTGGTATGCAGTACTCATAAGTATTTTTGTACCCAATTGCTTTTGAAGACTCTGCCAAAACCGGGAAGTAAATCTACTATCTCGGTCCGATACAATCGATGCTGGAAATGCATGCTGACAAATCACCTCATCTATGTAGATTTTCGCCAGTTGATCTACTCTGTACTTTTCTTTATATGGTATGAATTGTGCCGATTTGGTCAATCGATCAACAGTCACCCATATAGAATCATAACCTCGCGGTGTCCGCGGCAACTTCGTCACAAAATCCATAGTAATATGGTCCCACTTCTTCTCTGGAACCGGCAATGGTTGTATTTCCCCGTACGGTTTTTGATGGTTTGACTTAACTTGCAGACATGTCAAACATCTTTCCACATATCTTCCAATGTCTCTCTTCATTCCAGGCCACCAATACATCGGTTTTAACGTCCGATACATCTTGGTACTGCCCGGATGAACTGCATATCTACAAAATGTGCATCTTCTAGAAGGAAATTCCGCGCCTCTCCTTGTTTCGGGACCCATATTCGGCCTCTGAAGGCCTTCAATTTCTGAGCATTTTCTTCCAGATGCTTCAAATATCCAACCATTCTTTCGCTTTTTACATTCTCCGGCTTACACGCTTCTTCTTGTGCTGAACGAATCAATTCTGGTAACCGGCTTGCTACCCCCATGCATGCGGATGTAATTTTCAGAGGAACTTCTTTTCGGCTTAGTGCATCTGCCACCACATTCGCCTTGCCAGGGTGGTACAGAATTTCACAATCAAAGTCTTTCAGCAGACCCATCCACCTTTGCTGTCTCATGTTAAGCTCTTTCTGGTCGAAGGGGTACTTCAGGCTCTTATGATCAGTGTAAATGACAAATTTCACACCGTATAAATAATGTCTCCACAACTTCAATGCTAAGATCACCGCAGCTAGTTCCAGATCATGAACGGGATACTTCTTCTCGGCGTCTTTTAATTGGCGGGACGCATAGGCTATGACCCGACCTTTCTGCATTAGCACACACCCAAGACCAATTCTAGAAGCATCGCTGTAGATCACATACTCTTCTCCGCTTTGTGGTAGTGCTAACACTGGTGCTTCACATAAAGATTGTTTCAGCTTCTGGAATGCTTCTTGCTGTTTTTCAGCCCACGTGAACTTTTCACCTTTCTTGGTCAACTTGGTCAACGGAGCAGCTATCGAGGAGAAATTCTCGACAAATCTTCTGTAATAGCCTGCCAAACCAAGAAAACTTCGTACTTCAGTGGGACTTCTAGGCGGTTCCCATTTCATCACGGCGTCAACCTTTGCTGGATCTACTTTCACCCCGTCGGCATTGATTACATGGCCAAGAAATTGAGCTTCCCTTAGCCAGAATTCACACTTGGAGAATTTCGCATACAGCTTTTCTTGACAAAGCAGCTCTAACATCTGTCGCAGGTGTACCTCATGTTCAGCTTGGCTTCGAGAATACACCAAGATGTCATCAATAAACACTATCACCGAGGTATCAAGGAACGGACGGCACACTCGGTTCATAAGATCCATGAACACGGCTGGAGCATTGGTTAACCCAAAAGGCATCACCAAAAACTCATAATGACCGTATCACGTTCGAAAAGCTGTCTTCAGAATGTCTGACTCTCTTATCTTCAGCTGATGGTATCCTGACTTCAGGTCAATCTTGGAAAAGTAGGACGCGCCTTGCAGCTGATCAAACAAGTCATCTATTCTGGGTAGCGGGTACTTGTTCTTGTTCTTCACTTTGATCTTATTTAACTCCCGATAGTCAATACACATGCGCATTGACCCATCTTTCTTCTTAACAAACAAGATAGGGGCTCCCCAAGGCGATGTACTCGGTCTGATTAAACCCCTGTCTAACAGTTCTTCCAGTTGCTTTCGCAGTTCAACCTCATATTTAAGTATGTACCTTACTTAACTCCTACACTGTTTAAGTCTAGGTTCAAGTATTGACACCTAGTTCGCTTAAACTATGGCTCTGATACCAAATTGTAACACCCCAATCTTACAAAAAAAAAATTTCAAGACTTTAAAATACAAAATATATAGTTATACACACGGGGTATTACTCTTCTGTATCATTACCACAATTCAAGCAGCACATACTTTGCACAACGAAAGCTACCGTCCCACACTCGACTCTTCTAATTCCTTGTTTGATTACCTGAGTACATAGCATTTTAAAAAAACATACGTAAGACATACGTCTCGTGAGTAATACAGGTTTTAGACCCAAAATAATTTCTCATATCTTAAACATTCCAAATTTTCATATTATTTAATTTCCTATGAGCGCACCCATAGGTATTCCTTTCCATTTGTGAGCACATTCCTACGAGCGCACCCGTAGGTTTTATACGAGACGCACCCGTATAACTTCTTCCTCAGTAGCATGAAACAGATTCATCTACCAAGGTAAGACAACTACTTCGCGACGGGAGGTACCATCCCAGTAGTGTCTTTTGACCACCCCTACCGCAGCAGGCCGTGATCTTTATCCGGATACTTCTCAACATACCAACATGGCTCAATCACTTCATTAGTTCCCTGCATTTCTTGTTTATCTTTTATACACATTACAGATACAATTTCATGGTATATTTTCAATTCCATAAAACCATTTTGACTCCAAAACATTTCGTATAAAACTCGTTTTGCTATGTACTCAAAAATCCACATATTACTCACCTCGAGTCGGCAATGTAGAAATCCGTGCGGCAACTCCGCAAATCCAACCAAGCTCAAAACCGAACACCTTATACTCCTTTAAGGTATATTAAGTTAATTATTACCAAATACACTAATTAATGTTACTATAAATAGATACTTATACCGTTGCTTATAGTTTAAATGTTTATAACTTTCGACATGCACAGTGTCTCGACCTTGTACCCCCCCCCCCCCTTTTTTTTCTCATTTTCTAAACATGAAATTAGTAGGTGTTTTAATTAGATTTAGGTAAGCCCGGACACACACTATAACATCGGCGATCCAAAACCAAAACAATTGACACAAAAGAAACTTGACAGCAAAGCTGATTTTTAGACCCACGACAAGATTGGTAATATTAAACAAAGGAGGGACTGCAAATAAAATCCAATAAAAATCAAGGGTAAAGTAGACCCAAGTAAAAGGTCATAGGGCCTGACCTCAGGTCATTTTCATTTTCCATTTGGAAAGGAAAAATCCACCAATTCACCACAAATTACAAAAAACAGTTATAGGACCTGCCCCCAAAGATATTAACCAATAACAAGAATCAGAAGGACTTCGGTTCCAAAATTTGGTGTGAACAAACTAGACACATGTACTGAACTTTTCCCACTGGCCTTGCCCCCAAATCATTTGTATACATTTAAATATGAATTTTTAAATACAGAATTCACTGTACAAAACAGTCCTGGACCAGCTGGTGAAGACAGCAACTTTCACCTACGCTAGAACATGAATCAGCCCATGATCTTCTGAATGTAGAAACTAGACACTTAGACCTTTCAAGAAATGTGTGATTCACCCCAAATGGCTAATGACACGATTTTACATGATTGTTACAAACAGACCCAAAAATCAATGAAATTCGATTCACATGAAATAACAACTCGGGTTAGGGTTTGCACCCACTTAACCCATTAAGACCAAGGTTAAGACATATCGGATCAGAAACAAGTCCAAGGAAAATTCAAAATCATAGAACTATAAGAACCCCACAACCATAATAGCACAAACACCACACACACCATGGACACACACCTCACGAATGAGATGTGGTGATGGTGATGATAGATACGGCTTAGACAAAAGAAGAAAGAAGAGAAGACTTACCACAATGAACCACCTACAACACTACTAGCTTGATACACTGTTTCACGGTGCTCCTCTTTCACGATCACTCACACCCCCACTTCCGTTCCCTCACCAAAACCCATGGCAGCAGCAGCGAAAAAAAAAAGAAAACGAGAGCAAAAAAAGAAAACACGGAATTAGAGAAAGCGAGAGAGATAATTGAGCTTGTGGAAAGTCTTACATCGTGAAGCTTCTCCATTCACGTGATGTACAGCCCAAATCAAGAAAAAGGGTTTATGAAACATTGGCTAATTACATTCTAGGTCCCTTGAGTTTGATACTTTAATTTTATTTTACCCAAATCAACATTTTATAATTACTTTAAGTTTTCTATAGTGACACGTAGGCCCCTCCAACTTATTAATTAAAAGCATAGGATTATTATTGTTGTTGTTGTTTTTAAAATTAAAATTGTTATTATTATTATTCCGTAAAAATAATTATTTCGTCAAAACGGACGTTCCGGAAAAACGGGGTGTTACAGTTTCGTCCAAAAAATTAGAATGAAAATTCGCGACCAAATCTGATTATAAAAATAGTAGATGGAGACTTTCTCGTTGTCAGACGAAATAAAATACGAGACAGAAAGTTAAAATCAACCAGAAGATCGTTGATTATTGACTAGTAAAAACTATACCGAAGAACTTTTGTCCTTAAAGGTTTTTACGGAGCTCGTCAGCAGTAAGTTATCAGCGTAAAATCTCAGGATTTAATGTAGAATATCGTTTTTTCCAACAACTTTGGAAGAACAGATAAGCACAAAGTGAATACTCGGAATCCGGAAGAACTGGATCGCAGAGGAAGAGAGGAGAGTAGATTCGTTTTTTTAGGTGTAGATTAAATGAGACTCGGGAGGTCATATTTATACTAGTTAGAAAATTCTAGATGTTTTCACATCGAATTTTGAAATTCGAAATTCGTATTCCGGATAAAAATTCACTCGGCAATTTGAAATTTGAATAATAGATAACATCATCCGATTTCAAATCTGATCGTTGTCCGATTCTGAAGACTTCTAAAAACTTCCTGGACTTTATACACAAAGTCAACGGTGGTCAACCCGTTGACCAGGTCGATCCAACCCGATCCGCCTCGAACACTGCTAAAAATAAAATCTCCTTGCATCCTAACGACCGATGCATCGTGCGAAGTGGAAAGTGCGCTTAAATCGTACCATTTTATGAACCTCACGTCCACAGCTCGACTCGGCACACATATAGGCTTGGCCCATCCCTTGATCCACTTAAAGCTTTTGAAGGCTAAGGAAGGGAAGAACCTTATAAACCCACAAGAGTTTCTTCTTCCCACCAATGTGGGACAAAGGAAATTACCAACTTGCATTTTCCTTTTTAAATTTCCAACAATCCCCCACCAAGTTGGAAAGTTTGCTTTCAATCAGACAGAGGATGCCACCTGGGTGTCGTGAAGATTAAACCCAAGTTTAATGTGAATAAACAAGAAAATATTGATTTAATCGTATCATATTGATTTAAACCAAGAACCTTGTGACCTCCCCGATTTACCCCCATACGTCACCTTCCATCTTTGCGTTCTCACTGAGCGCAAATATGGACATGCATTATAAACCCTTTTCATGACCTTATATAAGATAACCACTGATCTTAATTTGAGGCAGCACCACTTCAAAGTCATATAGGAAAAGTTTTATAACAACTTCGTTTCTTAGATGTCTCCAAAACTTTGTTAAGTGCCTAAGCTCAAGCCGTTCTTGGCAACGACGTACTATCCTACCTCACATGGATATATCATAATTGATAGTGTATTTTATTGTTGGTGACTTCGTTGTTACCCTGCGAATTAGGAGCACTAATGTCAAGTTGGGTTTCCATCACTAAATGATTTCGTTGTGGCTTTAGACCCATGACTCTCGTGGTAGATTCCACCAAATCTCTCATCAAAGGTTTGGTATCTGGATCTGTCAAGTTCCTACTTGTCTTGACATAAACAAATTTAATGGTACCATATTCAATTAGTTGTCTCACAAAGCTATCTCGTAGACCAACATGTCTTGACTTCCATTATACACTCATTGTACATTTTAGATAGTGTGGCTTCACTATCACAATACATGGGAATAGATGGTGGAATATCCCACAGACATGTATACAATAGTAGGTCTCTAATCCACTTTGTCTATTTTCCTGTTGCTGCTAGGGCAATATGCTCAGCTTCCATCATTGAGTGACATATACATGTATGTTTCTTAGTTGCCTAAGAAATAGCTCCGCCAACTAGAGTTTATATCCAACCACAAGTGGATTTAGAATCACTGGTATGATCTATCCAGGTGGCATCAGAATACCCTTCTAGTATACCTACAGTTGATGTGTATGTAAACTCAAAAGTACTTGTCATTTTCAAGTACCCTAGTACTCTACCCACTGCCTTCTAATGCTCCGTCCTTGGATTGACAGTATACCGACTTAGTTTTCTTATAGCAAAAGCAATGTTAGGACGAATGCAATACATGACATACATCATGCTACCAATCGCACTTGCATACTCCAGTTGAGCCACTACTCGACCAGAGTTCACATTAAGTTCCACACTTGATTCAAAAGGAGTGTTGAACTCCTTAATATTCAAGCATTAAAACTTTTTTAGAACTTTCTCTACGTATTGACTCAAAGACATCTGATTACCTTTTCATTTCACATTGATACCAAGAATGGTATCTACTTCTCCTAGACATTTCATCTTAAAGTTCGAGGATAGGTGTTTCTTTGTCTCAAGAATATCTTACAGGTGATAGCCAATGATCAACATATAGACATATGATAATTGTGTATTCGTCTGTGCATTTAGAATAAATAGACATGTAAGCATTATTGTGCTAAAATCTGAAAGCAGTCATAGTGGTATCAAACCTCTCATGCCACTATTTAGGAGCCTGTTTCCAACCGTATAAGGATTTTATGAGTCTACGCATTTTATTTTACTGTATGGGTATGACAAACCCTTCCGGTTGCTCCAAATAAATCTCCAAATAGAACTAATTCTAGCAACTGGGGCATAGGTATCAAAATAATCAATTCCTTCTATCTAGCTGTAACCTTTAGCATCTAATCTTGCTTTATAGGCAGATATGGATCCATATGGATGATACTTTCTATTGAAAATCCATTTGGATCCTATGGGCCTATTTCCCTTGGTTAGATCAGTTAACTCCCAAGTACCATTACCTATAATTGAATCCATTTCATCATTTATAGCTTCCTCCCACCAAAGAGCATCCCTAGACATCATGGCTTCATTGAAGGTCTTACGATCATCATCCAAATTAATGGAGAAAATGACCTCTCTCGTCACTTTCTTTTGTGTTCCTTCGACCAAATAAGAGTAAAAGTCCTCTCCTAGAT
Organism: Cichorium intybus; assembly: GCA_023525715.1. Taxonomy (NCBI): domain Eukaryota; kingdom Viridiplantae; phylum Streptophyta; class Magnoliopsida; order Asterales; family Asteraceae; genus Cichorium; species Cichorium intybus. Next base: position 126,312,712 of record CM042009.1, read on the forward strand.
TCTTCTATTTTCTAGCCATTATACTTCACCTTAGTTCTTTTACAAGTTGAGAAGGTCGGATATTGTCTTGAGAAGTACTAGGAGCTATTATGGGATTTGAGTTTTCATCATCTCTTTAAAACTTGTCATCAAAGGATTCTACATCTATAGATTCAACTACAACACATGATTTGTCATCCAATAGTCAGTAAGCCTTGTTGTTTCGAGCATATCAAATGACTATACTCTTCATAGTTCGAGCTCCCAATTTGGATCACTTGGGATCAGGGGTTCGATAGTAGGCTCTACACCACCCACACTCTCAGATATTGTATGTTTGGTTTTATTCCCTTCCACGACTCATAAGGACATTGTAGAAATCACACGACTAATGATCATGTTGTGTACATAGTAAGCAGTCAGCAATGCTTCCCCCCACGAATTATATGGTAAGCTATATTGATTCAACATACAATAGACCATTTCGACTAAAGTTCAGTTCTTTCTCTCAGCCAAAACATTATGTTGGGGAGTGAACGGTGAACTTATTTCATGTTTGATTTCATTATCTTCGCAAAATGTATCAAACTCGTGATTAACATATTCTCCACCTCTATCCGAGCGAAGAATCTTGATGTGTTTTTCATGTTGATTTTCGACCTCAGCCTTATACAGTATGAATGCATCAAAGGCTTTGTCCTTTGAGCAAATATGGAGCCTAATCCGAACTGGAGCTATCCAATACAACCGAAGAGGACCTGATGTTTGAAGCAACCAAAAACAGAGTCAAGACTAGCCAGTGATGTTGAGGTGTGCATCTTGGATGAGTCATCAGTCTTTCGGTCAAGTGGGTATTTTTTCGCTCTGTACAAACCAACCATAGCGGATCGATGGGTGGAAGGAAGTATTCCTTCACCAGATTAGCAAAAGGTTGAAATCAAAGGCATGAAGATCAGCAAGACCGAAACCGCCTTCTTCGTTTGAATCGGGAGTCATGTTCTTAGTTGAGGCATATGGAGAAGGCATACAAGATAGACAGCAGGAGTCAGTTGGTGACCTAGACTGGTTACCAGACCAAAGGATTATGACAAAGTACGTACCAAGTCCGGACCAAGGAGTTACGTCTGAGGGAGCCAATCATCAATATCTTATTTGGACCGTAGTTCACAATGACAACTGTAGCTTGGGTTACAGTCACAGTAGTGAATGCATCATCATCAGAAGAAGGTGAAACAGCAGTATCCTCTGGCCGATACAAAGTTCAGATAGAAAAGTTCTTTCTTGAAGGAAGAGTTGGCCCTTGTACGAAGTGTAGTCCGACAGAAGTGCAGAAGCATAGTCAGACAATCACAATCTCGTTCGAAAGAAATCACTCGATCGAAGACCAATTGGGTGTCTTCTGTCCGAGGTAAAGCCTTGGTCAGACCAGCATTGGTGTTGTCACTTCAGTTGTCAGAAGTATATTGGGAACATGTGAAGAACAGTTCTCTGTGTTAGGAGGCAGCATGGGGAGCATGGAATAGTCACTTCACAGCCTGTAAAGTGACTAGGTTCATGGATAGTTTTTCCTTTCCTCTTTCCTGCCCAATGCCTTGTGTGTTCAGCCTTCCATATCTCGTTATTTATACATCTCAATCTCTACACTATGTAATATGTCAATGTCGAAATATCCAATGTTTTAGTGTGAACTTGGTGTAATATAGTCATAGATTCTCTCTTGTAAAACATTGAAGTTTATCAATGTGATTTCTCTCGGTTCTCACAGTGGATGTAGATTCTCTCTTGTAAAACATTGAAGTTTATCAATGTGATTTCTCTCGGTTCTCACAGTGGATGTAGCTCGACTCATTGTCGAGTGAACCACTTTATATCCTTGTGTTTCTCAGTTTCAATTTTCGTATTTTCACTAGTCTTGATAGTCGAAGATCGTTTGTCGGAGTAATTGGTCGTGTTCATTGGTGCCCTTCCGTTGTGCCACCCCAACACTTATCAGCCCATCGGTTATAGTTCTTAGATGTGAGCAAAAACCGAACCGCATGTAAAAGAACCGCAAAAACCAAAACCAATTAACCGCAACCGAAACAATAACCGACGGTAAGGTTTTTAATTTTGAATTAATCGAAAAATTGTCGTGCGGTGCGGTTATATGAAATATATCGTACCGAGTTAACTCCAACCGCATCACATTCAATAACCACAAACACAACCGCACCGCTAACCGCATAATTAAATAATTATATAGTTTTTATATTAATTCATAGTGTGTTTTAAATGAATTAGTGGTTGTAACTTATAAGTTTGAGACAAGCCTTTAATATTTGGTTGCTTTATTTTAAGATTTAATTGGTTAAATCGAAAAACAAGTACCAAATCCATATGGTTAAAGAAACCGTACATAATAACCGCACCAAATAAATGCGGTTAATAACCGAAACCGCAACCGCATAAAATAATTTAATAACCACACCGTACTATTAACCGCACCATTTGGTTCAAGGTTATCAAACTCCATAGTTTACTCGTAAACTCTTACGAGTTTACGATCGCAGATTCCAAAAACGATCCCGATTCTACTAAACTCGTTTTTTAGCAAACTCGTAGACTCGGATCGGGGATCGTATACTCGTATACGATCCGAGTCTACTAAGTTTAATAAAAATCTGATTTTTGACTTTATTTGACATTTTGATTGAAAAATTAATTTCTAACTTATAAGATTTGTAACGAATTTCAGATGATCCGTTTGTTATTTTAGATTAAATTAGATTGGATATGTCTATTAGCTCTTTTGAATCTTTGAAACTTTTTTTTTTTTGTAACTTGTGAACTAATGGTATAATATGTATTTCTTCATTTTTTGTGCTTTTGGTAGAATCTTACGATCCGATCCGATCCTACGATCCCGATTTTGCAAAACAAAAAACGATCCTAGGTAGGATCTCGAGTTTGATAACCTTGATTTGGTTATTGAAAATTTAATAATCGTATTTGCGGTTAGCAGTACGGTTTTGGCCAATAATCGCGCCTAACCGCACAACAGTCCACGATCACCGCTAGTAGTTCTTACCATCGAAGCGATCCAATTTGACAAATTGTTGATTCATTATGCTGAGGTTGGCAGAATGTAGTTCAATATCCATTCGTTTGAAACTTTACACACAATTTTATATATAAAAAAAGTTTTAAGATTATAGTATTTTAGACAAACAATCTGGAGATTAGTATTGAGAACAAATTCTGAATAGTGGCAAAATTCAAAGCTAACGGATCGATAACTAATATTGAGAATTATGTATCGATGGGTCGCTAATAAAAGTTCAGTTATTATTATTAGTTATCGATTTTCGTCCAGAAATCAGATTGATCATTTGTGATTATATCTGATTATAAGAAATATAGAATAAGACTATCCTATTGTTGGACGAAATAAAATATGATACAAAAAGTTTAAACCAACTTGAAGATTGTTGATTCTTGACTAGTAATGCTGCACACAAGAACTCTTGTCCTTAAAGGTTTTTACGACTCTCGTCGGAAGTAAGCTGTCAGTGTAAAACCCCAAGATTTAACACAGAATATATTTCGTTCCAACAGCTTTGGAAGAACAAATAAACGCAAACTAAATACTTGAAAACGTAAAGAACTAGATCGTAGAGGGAGAGAGGAGAGCAGATTCGTTTTTTAGGAATATAATAAAGGAGACCTGAGAGGTCCTATTTATACTAGCTGGAACTTCTAGATGTCTTCAAATTCGAATTTTGAAATTCGAAAATCAAAATTTGAATTCTGGATAAAGGTCCATTCAAAAATTCAAATTTTGAATACTAGATAACGTCATCCAATTTCAAATCTGATCATTATCTAATTCTGGTGACTTCTATAAACTTCATGGACTCTATCCACGAAGTCAACGGTGGTGAACTCGTTGACCGGTGTAAGTCCCAAAACTATTAGATCTATCAAGGTATCAAAATGATCGCTTGATTGTGCGGATTGTGGAATCCAATCAAGCAACGAATCCAAAACCAATAAGAACACGATATAAACCTTCAATGCACTCGATTATAAGAATGAAATTGACTAGTACATAAGATTTCTCTTGATGATCGAATGAACACAAATCTATCTCTTCTAAGCTCCCAATTCGATCAACTCTAACAAATGACAGCTACAAATACAATTTATACCTAACCGATTACCTAAGCCCATTGTCACATGAGCCCACCGAGAACACCAAGCCCAGCCCATCGAAATCTCTTGGATTTCGGTCAAGACCACCGAGAAGCAAGGGGTTTTCGGTCCAGACCGAAAACACACTTCTGTCCATTTAAGCTCGAATTAAGCCCATTTAATATGAAAAGCTTAAACCAATAAATTAGTCCTAACAATCTCCCCCTTGGTTTAATGCTTTCATTGACCTTCAAACTTCTCTTGATCTTGGCTTTATGGTCTCCCTCGGTTTCTTCATAATTTGACTTTAAACGCTATTATGGTGTAAGGCTTCTTGCATAGGTCTTGAAATCAGGACATCCAGCTTTGAATTTGACTTTTGACTGAAACTTGGAGTCTGATTCGTCTTCTTCACTTCTTGATCACATATGGTGCAAATGTAGCAACGATAACTGTTTGAGGAGGAATTCAACGTAGCTTATCACATAGAGTTACGTTTCACCTTTCTCTGGGGTTGAAATGATTGTGTTGAAACTTCAAACTTCACTTCACTATCCATTACGTGAAAATCTACATTGTATTGTCTTCGTCGAAAACTGGCGCTTCATGAATCGAATGATGACCAAAAAAAATCTTGTGGGTCATAAAGTCATAACGACCCTTCTCGCCACAGTTGTTCAAGGACCCAGCCTTGGCTCAGGAGGAGACTACTCGCAGTATCTGTGTGAACCCGGAGGAACGAACTGCTATTGTTTAAGTATCGGAGAACTACTCGTGGCCGTTTTGATTTTGGCCCGTGCATACCTGACAACGCCTAGTAATATCAAGTATTCTAGACGTTGTTTAGCGGTGTTTTAGTTAATTTATCCTTCTAAATTGGCTAATATCACTTACTTTTGTGTCAAAGTGCTTAGAAATATTTTTAGTGTAAATGCAGGGGTTTTAGTGCAAATTGGGAGAAGTTACGGAGAAAAACGGACGAAAAAGAGAATTCAGGAGACATTAGCGTCGCTAACTTTTATGTTAGCGTCTTTAATGTTCGCCAGGATGGAAATCATCATTTTCAAGTTTCAGACGTGCGAGGAATCTTCTGGAAGCAAGGATTAGCGCTGCTAACTTCTATGTTAGCGACACTAATTTTCAAAAACGATAAAAGTCAAGATTTTGAATTTCAAACTCCGAGATATCAGGCTCTAGTAGAGGCGCGCGTCACGGAAAAGCCTTGTCCGCGGCGCGGGAACCCTGTTTTCGCACCACTATAATCCCGTCCGACTTTTAGAGCATCCCGGGACGCGAAGGATGGATCCGAAGGCATAATTTCGTCAGTTTTTCAGTGGCAATCAGTAGGTTTGGTTTATATTTAGTTTTTCTATCGTTTTATCAACTCGGTATCGAGGTATTCCGCGATTGGAGTTTCCGTCGATTACTCGATGTTTGTTTGGATTCATAATTTCTGATTTCAGTAGTTAAATATTGGTAGTGGATTTGGATTTGATTGTTTGGATATTGGTTTGATGTTTGGTTTTTGATTTATAAAAGTAATCATTCGGTTATCGTTTCATTTATTATTCGATTTCTCGATCTGCAATCAGATCTGAGATTTGTTTGGTTTTTGTTGAGTTTTGTGTGTTCCCCACGTGTTATTGATCCGCCGTCTATAGAGTGACACTATAGCTCAGTTTATCGACTCCACGGTTCGACCCTCACTTCCACTAGCTAGTGAGCTGTAAGGTATTTATCTAGTATTTTTTTATTGCGTTGACGACTGCGACGTGTCAATATCCTAGATCAAAGATCTCAATGAAGTTTAACAAGTTAACAAGTTAACGTGGCTCTTGGCGAGACGTTCAATGGTATCCAAACTCTACGAAGTGTACCATCCTGGTGCCAATTAGGGTTCTGGTGAAGTATTGGGGTCTCACTGCTATTGTGGTAATCAACAGCAATCACTGACCCGGAGTTTCGATGTTTCATCAATGCGAGGTAAAGCCACATTAAATCACTAACATCTTTATTAGAAGAAAATATGGGTTAAGAATGGTATGAGCGTGTAATATATCTTGGTGCGAGATATACCCATCGGTTAGAGTTGCGATTTGTCATCAATGTATGGTATATTACACTGAGTCATCCAACTCTTAATTAGAAGACTTGTAGGTAAGAATGGTTGTTGATGTCTCACATTTACTACTGGTGTTGTAGTAAAGATCACTGGCATAGAGTTTCTAAATATCATCATCATTTGGTTTTAAATGATGAATCGTCTACTTCTTGCATCAGAAAATAGAATGGGTAAGAATGGATTCGTGCGTGTGATAGACTACAGTATGCAATCTAACAATCGACACAGAGTTTGTAACTCTCGACTCTGAGTGGCTTAACTCAAAGTGTCTATAAGTTGAGTTTTAGAATATTTGAGGCTAGGTTAAGAAACGTTGTTAGTACTTCATACTCATTGTGGTGTACCAATGAGAATCATCAGCACATGGTATTTTGTCTCAGCAGTGAGTGGTATAGCTCAGTGCGTCGTTGACGGGTAAGGAATGTCTTAGTGAATCACGGTAATAGTGAAACACATCATTGACATGAGAGATTTGGATCTGTATTCCTAATTGGTATAGATCAGAAACATTGACGATCGTGCAAAAAAGTGTAACTTTTTAAAATATTTTTGGATTTTTACTTTAGAATGGAAAGACATAAAGGAAAAACATATTTTTTGAATTTTAGAATTTTAGAATTTTTTTTATTCTTTTTAATTCTCCCCCCAAATTTGTGCATGGAAGAGAATAGCGAAACTAAAAACATGAACAAATTTAACTAAAAACATTTAAAAAATTTACAAAATATGATTTGTCAGTCATCGAAACGAATCATTTTGAGAAAACCAACAAGCACATCTAACCGAGCTTTTGCAAAAGGTTTTGTAAACAAATCCGCCACATTGTTATCTGTGTGGATCTGTTCCAAATGAATAAGTTTTCGCTCGTAGCAATCTCGTATAAAATGAACTTTGATGTCGATGTGCTTGGTTTTAGAATGATGAACAGCGTTTTTAACAATTTGGATAGCTGCATCATTGTCACAAAATATGGGAGTGTCAAGAAAGTTCAAACCATAGTTGAGCAGTTGATGTTGCATCCAACTGACTTGAGAACAACAAGCCGATGCAGCAACGTATTCAGCTTCAGCTGTTGAAGTTGACAAGGTCTGTTGTTTCTTACACTGCCACGAAATCAGCCTATCTCCCAAAATTGACATCCCGCACTGGTGGATTTCCTGTCAATATCACATCCTCCATAATTGCTATCAGAAAAAGCATATAAGTCAAATTCACGATTCTTAGGACACCATAGACCCAATTTCGGTCTCCCTTTAAGGTATCGAAAGATTTGTTTAACAACAATTAAGTAAGAAAGTTTAGGATTGTCCTGACGACGTGCACATTGGCAGACTGCGAAGACGATATCCGGTCTGCTAGCCATCAGATACATCAGAGAACCAATCATTGAACGATACAAGGTTTGATCGACAGATTGTCCATCTGGATATGATGATAACAGAGGTCGCTCAGCCATCAGAGTATTAGCAACTTTCGCATCTTTAAAACCGAACTTCTCCACAATGTCATCGACATACTTTCCTCGATGCAGCAATATACTCGTTGATCTTTGACGTACTTGCAACCCTAAGAACATCGTCATCTCCCCCAGAGAACTCATTTCAAATCTCTTCTTCATCACTTGCTCAAAGTCTTTGCATAGAGCCTCGCTAGTAGATCCAAAAATAATATCGTCCACATAAATCTGAACGATAATTAGATCTGTCTTCTCACGTTTAATGAACAACGTCTGGTCAATGGTATACCCGTGTTGCAACAGATGTTTGGTCAGTGTAGCGTACCAAGCCCGAGGAGCCTGATGAAGACTGTAAAGTGCCTTATCCAACTTGTAAACATGGTTGGGAAACTTTGAGTCGACAAAACCCGGAGGTTGATCAACATAAATTTCCTCTTTGACTTCGCCGTACAGGAAAGTTGTCTTAACATCCATCTGATACACGGTAAAACCCATATAAGGCGCTTATGCTAAGAAGATTCGAATCGCATCCAATCGAGCCACGGGTGCATACACTTCAGTGTAATTGAGACCTTCTATCTGACTGAAACCGCAAACAACTAGACGTGCCTTATTTCGCACTATCACTCCACTGTCGTCTTGTTTGTTGCGAAATACCCATATTGTGTCTAGAGACTTTTTCTGTTCGGGTAGTTCCACCAGCTGCCAAACTTTCAGTTTTTCGAATTGGTTCAGCTCTTCATGCATTGCGTCAACCCAGCTTGGTTCATTTAGTGCCATCTCCACATTCTTCGGCTCGATTTGCGAAATGAAGCATGAGTAGAGATACTCGTTTACATGACCGCTTGACTTCTGGTCTGGACCCCATCCGTCAGAGAGCCAATAACGTTTTCAATTGGGTGATCGTGCTGAATTCTAGAGGGGATAACATGCTCGAGCGCTTTAGAAGAAACTGGAAGATTCTTTATGTTCTCAACTCTGCCTACGGCCGAATCACCTCTATCAGATGTTCTGAAATCGTATGAGGCGCATGCCACATACTCATCCGGAATTCTCTTAGTAAAGAGAGAGTACATGAGTGTTGAATTGAACAGTCCTGTAGGGTCAGAGTTGATGACTCCTTCTTGAGTGGCAATTTCTTCAACAGCTGGTGGTTCGTCAACAATCATTAGAGAATCAGCAGGAGTGTGAACAATCACGATAGGGGAATCATGAGATGCACCGTCGTTCAAAATTGTAGATTCATCAATTATCACAGACGGTTTGATAGGATTAGCAATAACTTTGTCATCTTCATCTCTATTGATTCCACTCGGGCCTGGTTGTGTACCCGAGACATCATCAGAAAGCAAATAAAACGGTTTAAATAATTCAGCATAATTAAACAACCAGTCAGGACCGACTCGGGCATCCGTCTCATTTTCCTCCAGCCAATGCACAACAAAGGATTCCAATATCTGCTTGGTGACCTTGTTGTACACTCGATAATCAGTGCGACCCGCATACCCAACAAAGTAACAATCATCAGCTTTAGAATTGAACTTTGGAGTGGCTTTAAGATGAAGAAGGGTGCATGGACATCCAAAAGTGCGGAAATGTGCAACAGTCGGTTTGTGGCCGTAGAGGATTTAATATGGAGTTTTCATGTGACGCTTGTTGATTAAAATCTGATTCTGAACATAACAGGCTGTATTAATAGCTTCAGCCTAGAAGAACACCGGCAGCTTAGAATCACATAGCATGGTACGAGCAGCATCAATTAACGTTTGATTTCTGTGCTCAGCAACACCGTTTTGTTGTGGTGTCCGAGCAGCACTATATTGCCGCTGCACTCCCTTTTCTACACATAATTGATCCAACACGACATTCTTTAACTCAGTTCCATTGTCGCCTCTGATTCCCTTCACCTTCTGATTAGTCTGATTTTCAATTAAAGTGATGAATCTCTTGACCAGTTATGCAGTCTCACTCTTATTCTTCAAAAAGAAAACCCAAGTAAAACGTGAGTAATCATCAATAATAACCAAACAATAAGAGCTTTTGTTAAAATACTCAGAACATTAACAGGACCAAAGAGATCCATATGAAGTAGTTGAAGGAGCGAGTCAATGGAGGTGACCAGTTTGGGCTTGTGCCGCTTCCGATGATGCTTTCCATGCGCACAGGCTACACACTTCTCGAAGGTGATAAAGTATTTAATTGGCAACCCCCGAACGAGATCATTCTTGGCAAGAAGATTTAGATTATTTGCATTGGCGTGACCGAGACGACGATGCCATAACATGGCATTCTGTTCAGAGACTTTGGAGAACAAGCAAGTAACGTTCTCAGGAGTCTTATGATTCATATCAATGATGTAGGCGTTGCTTCTGTGTTCAGATCTCACTAGAATCCACTCTTCCGGTATGACAACACCAGGCTTTAGAATCAGACATTCTTTCTTAGTGAAGTGAGTCGAAAAATCTCTGTCGCAGATTTGAGAAATGCTCAGCAGACTATGCTTTAGTTCTGGAACGAAGTTGACATTTTCGAATTTCAACACACCGTTTGTCATGGTCCCCATCTGCGTGATATTCCCTTTCTCTCGTCCTGCAAAAGAAACATACCCTCCGTTAATGTTTTGAATGTCGTGCAATTGGGATATGTCTCCTGTCATGTGCCTGGAACAACCACTATCAACATACCAAGGTCTGATGATATTCCTCCATAATTGTTCCTGCACAAGATGTGGGATTAATTAGATTTGGGCACCCAGTCCATTCAGAAACTGGGTTGACCCTTACTATCAACACATGAAACATGTTCTAAACTCATATCTTGCTTGTCAAATCATGATGAATTTACAGAACTCTTTGGAATGCTGCCTTTGGGAACCCATCTGTAATGAGATTTAAATCTTTTGTCTTTTGACCAGAGGGGAGCATTAGCATTAGATTTTGAATCAGGACTACCCTTAGATTTAGGTCTATATTGCAAATGTGGACTAGAGGATGATCCTTGAGATGACTTAGACCTCACCAAATTTGGTTTGGTACAGTTATCTCTCGAAGCAGTCCCTTTGTCCTTGGGAGTTAGATTCTTGAACTTGGCATTATTCCAATAAACATTTCATGACCTTGACCTCGAGGGTTTTCTTTTATAAGATCTCCCTCTTGGCACGTTCTGCCAGTTTTGTTCATGGTGAGGAGCATACAAGTATTTAGGACAATTTCTGACAATATGACCTGGAGTCCCACAGTTAAAGCATGTTTGTCTTTTCAAAGGGGCTTGAATGGAACTTGGTCATGGTCCAGATTGTTTTACAGAATTTCCACAAGCACACATACATGTAACAGATTTTTTTAACAAAATTCTTTGGCCTAAATTTTTTTAAAATAACATCACCACAATTTTTCGAATGAGCAACAAATTTAGAGTCTTGTTTCACACAGTTATTTAAAGCAGAAGAAATTGAAATATTAGTCTTAGAATAATGTTCATAAAAAATAGAGTCAATATTGTCCTCCTTGTCCTCATCCTCCACTATCACTTTATCTGCACATGAGGTAAAAGCATCAATATTGTTCACTTTAACACTCTCAATGATGCTGGATGGATCATTCTGAACTTAACTGGATACAATGGGCTGCTCTATTTCTTGGGTTTTAAGGGGAGGGGTGTAGTTATCATTAAAAGGTGGTGGAACATTTTTATACCCAAAACCCTCACCATGTTTGTTTTGCCATTTTAACTGATGTTCAATCATAGATTCAACAATTGTACTTGATGCATCGAATTTTTTAATATTAAAATCAACATCATTATATTTGGCCTTCAATGCATCAAGTTCGGCAGTTAAACTGGCAATTTTCTCTTTAGCAAATAAATGATGACAACATTTTTCACTATATTCTTGTTTAATTTTCTTTAAGTCCTTTGTTTGATCTTCTACCTTTTCTATCAAGGGTTTCTGTTTTTTTAGATTATAAATGTCATTTTTCATGTCAAAAACTTCTCTAACTAGATTATCATTGTGTTCATGATATTTAGCAATTTTATCTACACAAGAGTTAGAACAAGAAACTTCACTAACCTCTTTTGTTGCGGAAGTGGTGGAGACCATGAAAGCAAACTGCAGCTCCATCATTCGTTCTTCTGCCAAATCTGCATCCTCATCAGCTTCAATCTGGGCTAAGTGAGCTCCTCCATCTTCAGTAAGGTTCAGGGACTGCATCTGGTCCTCCCATGAGAACTGCTAAGCCACCATAGCTCTCTCAGTGTTTTGAGGAGCATCACGGTTGTTTCCAGTTGGCACCAGGGTACTTTCAGCATTGTTGTTTTCCACCCTTGGCTTGGTGCACTCATGAGCAAAATGTCGTGGCTCATGACAACTGAAGCACCTCAGCTTGCTTTTGTTGAAGCCCACCTTCTTGTCTACATTCGCTCCCCAGTTGTTTCTTCCAGTTTGCTGAGTGAACTTTTTCGCCCTGAATACCGCCATAGCAATTTGCCAGGAGATATCCATTTTCTCAACATCTTCAGGGTGGATCTGATCAAGATTTCCAATCATGACTGGCTGAACTAGTTCACTAGGAACGAAAGCATTGTAATAATTCATGAGACCAGCCATCAAAGCCATGTTTTCTTTAGCTCCCTTGGCAGCAGCTGGAGCTGGAGAGGTTGATTTGGTAGCAGGGCTTGGAGTAGAAGGGGCTGGAGATGACATCGGTAGACTGGAGGGTGGAGGAACATGTTATGCAGTGTAACGCCAAGATACTCTTTTTATATAATTATAATAAAAAGGGTAAAATGGTCATTTTACCTTGGAAGGGTAAATTGGTCTTTTGGACAGAAAAGTATTTGGTTTGAAATAATATTTTGAGTTTTGAACTTAAAATGTTATAAAAATTGATTTTTGGTCGTTTTACCGCAAAAGGGTAATTTGGTCATTTGACCAAGTCAACGACCAATTATGTAAAAATATTGTTGTTAGTGGCAAATGTGTAAAGAATGAAAGTTTTATTGTTATAAAACTTGATTTTGTGGTCAAAGTTCAAGAAAATGAACTTTAGGACCAAAAATGTAAAATTTTGGGGTATAAATATAAGAGAGTTGACTCTCTCTTTGACTAGCCATTGTGCAGCAACAGGAGAAGGCTTGGAGAGGCTATTTTCTACAGGAAATCATGAGGAGAAACAAGAACTTGAATCAATTGTTGGAAGATGATGATTCCAAGAAAATAAGGTTAGTAATTGACTTTTTAAGTCAAACTCTTGATTGTGTTCTTGGTTTGGTATTTTAGAAACTGAAATTTGTACATTTCAGTTATGATTATGTGGTTTAAATGGTTTATTACTTCCATTAAGTCATGCTAGAAAGGACTTAACTCAAGATAATGGAAGTAGGTTGTTATTGTTGATGAATTTGAAGTTTTGGGGTTTTGGGACTAAGAACCCTAATTCTTCATTTTGATTGATTTAGTTGTTTTGAATGGTTGAAAACCTTGTTAGAGTATAAGGTTTTAGCCTAGAAACAAACCCCAATCGATTAAGGACTGGATTAAGGACTTAATGGTCCAAAACTGCTTGCTACAGTGCATAAATCGCGACTGTCCAGGGGGTCTGCCCAGGCGCAGGGCGCAGTGCGCCCAGGATCAGGGCGGGGTGCGCCCAGGCGCAGTGCGCCTGATACCTGGCGCAGTGCGCCTCCAAGCAGGGGCCAGGCAGGGGACTTCCGACTAGCTAACTTTCGTTTGGCTTGTCCGTTTTAGCTCAAATTGGGACCATAGGCTCGTTATGGTCTGAAAAGTTTGGGAAAATTATTAAGTTAAGTTTTCGACCCCTCGGGGGCACTGTAGACCGACTCGAATGCCTCGGTGAATAGTAAAATTCACAAAAAGTTAGTAAACGGAAAGTTTATTAACTAGGCATTGTTTGTAATGATATTGTATTGAACTCTATTGTATTAGAGTCAATTGAAATGATTATTAACCTATTATCATTTGGTATATAAATGAATATATAGGTTTGGGACAAAATGGTTGTGGTGCACGCAAAGGCAAGAAACAACCGGGATATAAATGCGGCTAACATCCAGGTGAGTAATCTCACTGATATCATGTGTGATATATGATGATTGAATTGTTACAGGTTGAAACGGCTTCGAGGGACGAAAATGACAAGTGTAAAAAAATATGTAAAAGACAACACCAGATAAGCCGTGAGTCATTGCGATGACAAGAACGGAACTGTGAGTCAATACCTATATATATACACTATGATATGACTCCGGTGCGGCCTTCGGGCTATGTCTCCGATGCTTGGTGCGGCCTTCGGGCTATGTCTCCGATGCTTGGTGCGGCCTTCGGGCTATGATTTTGGTGCGGCCTTCGGGCTATGATTCTGGTGCGGCCTTCGGGCTATGATTTTGGTGCGGCCTTCGGGCTATGATTTTGGTGCGGCCTTCGGGCTATGATTCTGTGCCTTCGGGCTATGATTCTGGTGCGGCCTTTGGGCTATGATATTTTGGTGCGGCCTTCGGGCTATGATATTCTGGATGCTATATCCAACTGGTGCGGCCTGCGGGCTATGATTCACATGTTAGAAATGATTGATACGGCTTGTACAGCCACGACAAATGATATGACTTATATAGTCATGATATATAGTATAGTCAGGTATGACTATGAAAGATGGGACAGAAATGATTTGAAAGGTATGCAAATAACAGGCTGGATGAAATGAAGTGTACAATTATCTGATGTGATTTGAAAATCACATGATATCACGATTAAGCCGGTAAGGCTATGCAGTAGGATATGAAATCCTAAGATACATACGATTAGCCGGTAAGGCTAGCAGTCTGGGTCCAATATCCAGACAGTTATACACGTTTGGCCAGGAAAGGCTATAAAATGGTATTTGACATTGACAGATGAAATGATAGATATATGTATCATATATAGAGAATTATATATGGATGTATTTATTGTACACGTTATTTGCAGATATGATTACTCACTGAGCTTTGTAGCTCATACCGTTTGTTAAATGTCCCTGCAGGTTAGCATAACCCTAGTAAGGGTAAGAATAAAGTCCGTGACTCTTGAAGTGGGACTTGTAGATGCTGTCTGTAGCAGCCCGGCTTTAAAGGAGATTTGGTATTTTATACTCTCCTTGATACACTTGTACCCGTTTTTATTAAAATATACCCCTTTTGTAATGGTTTTATGTATTGAAACCTTGGTTTTAAATGAAAAATTTTTCAGGGGTGTTTTGTTTTAAAAGTCGGGTGTTACAAGTTGGTATCAGAGCCGTGGTTTAAGTGAACTAGGTGTTTATAGAGTAGATTCCTGGACTTAAACCCTGAGATAGTAGCCATGATGCATAGTTAGGTGTATATAGTTGTTATTATACATATATAACCTAACTGTTGCTAACTTCTGACGTATAAGAAGTGTGAACTGTAAAACTCCTCGGGAGACATTTAGGGCGCGAAGCTCTAGGAAATGGACCAACCCTTCTCAAGACTCCGTTGTACGTGGAGCAAAAAGGGGACGAAAAGCAGAAAAATCCACATGACAAGCAGTAGTAGCTGTAGTGGTCAGAAAAAGAAATCGGTTGCTCACCTTGGTTGATATTCAAGGTGAAAGAACAGTAGTTGAGACTACAAGAAAAGCAGAAATATTAGTGGACTTCTCGGAAGATGTTAAAACGAATTAGGTCTAGCCTCGAAGGGAAGGGACCAGAACAAAAAAATGATGTGGTATAAAAGTGCAGGAAAGGCACTTGGAATATTTTAGAGTTGAGACTCTATAGTTGGCATGCTGAAATTGCAGAAAATGGGAGCAAATTGCTCGAGTTTGTTGTATGGGACGGAAGTGGTTCCAGCGTGGAACTATAGATCACTTCCTTATGAAATACTCACATGCTAAATGTGGAGTAACGGGTAATGAACCCAGGAAAGAAAGAAGAAATGAACGGTCAAAAAGGACCAATGGTACCTTGAGCATTCCAGCAGATTGTGGAAGAAGCTCGTGAGGAGACTGATATGATCTCCGCTATAATTGTTATGAATATAACTCGTGTATGTTATATTTGATCCATAAAGCTATGCTTTGGATCGGTGACACTGATGTATTGTTTGAATATTTCATCAATGATTATGGATGAAATTTTGAAAGTAGCTATAGCAGATAGCAAGTATGTTCTAAATATTGAACACCTGGAAGGTAGTTTGCCTAGGATTTACGGGACCATTTTCCCTATAAATCTAAAGCTGATGACTACCAGTGAATCTGAAGCAAGGGAGCTTATGAATTGGTTAGCAAAGAATTATGCTAACATGAATTGTAGAAATAAGAACAGTATGGTTCTTAAAACAGAAATGAAATGGACGGAAATCCATGGTAAATAACCGTTGTTGAGAATATTGGTTATTATCTTTGCTTAAACTCAGGAAAGAGTTAGTAAAAGAATGATGTTGTAGTTGGCATACGTGGTATTGGCCAAGTTAGATAAAGCAGTGCTAGTAATGTACTACTTTGAATAAATTCTCGGATGTTTCTTTTGAAAAGAACTTCCAAGAATTCTACCAGATATGCGAGGAAAGTTTATGATTTCACTGATTTTGGGAGCCGTTGTTGGTATACAGGCTCTATATTGATTAGCATCTGTAGAGATGGTCGAGTTGAAAAACAACTAAAAGAAAATGTTGTCTTGAGGTCTCTTATGACCGTATGTGTCATCGTATGGAGCCCTATCGTGTTTGAAAAGAAGAAAGACAAGTTAATGCATATGTGCATTGACTAATGAGAATTTGATATTCTCGAAACCGGATCGAAAATGAGGTACACTTGTACCAAATATTGGAGTTAATTCACCGAGTTAAGTGATTTGTAAAATTCTCCAATTATGAAAATTTGGCTAAAAGAAGTTTGATTCTTTGGGCATGTTAATAATGCCAGGGATGATAAAGTGTATCTAGTGGGAAAGGATACTGTAATAAGACAGAAACCGTCTTGGAAAGTGACTGAAAATAGTAGTTTCCTTGGATTGGCGGGTTAATTTAGGAGAGTTGGAGAAAACTGCTCCTTGATTATTGTTCAGTTGACTAAGGTTAACTAAGAAAAGTATAAAAGTCTGAGTGGTAGAAAGACCACAGAGATCTAGTAAAGGTTTGGAATAAACCTTGTGCGAAATTCTGACGTTAGCGTTGATGCTAAGCGGATAAATTGGATTATAGGAATGCATCCAGATATGACTGTAGATGCATGATGTTGCAGTAGCAGCTATGATTTTGGTATTGAAGCTTTTAAGACACTATTTATATGGTGTAAAGCTTATTGTTTATATGGATCATAAAAGTTGGAAGTACTTAATTGATCAAAAAGAAGCTAGATATGATATAATAAAGATAGATGGGTTACCTAAAGATTTCGGATAGGAAATCATGTACCATCTCGAAAAGGACAGATGTGGCTATAGATGCCTTGAATTGAAAAGAGTAACCTTTGAAGGTTACGTCCACATGTATGAGTGTGGAAATTGATTACCTGAACTGATTCGGGTAGCACCGAAAGATGTGTGCAAGTCTGAGAATGTGAAAAATGAATTAATGATTGGATACTAGAAGACGTTAGTTGGAATATCCCAGTGATTTAAAACCCTTGGTGGTTGTGAATGTGGATTCCAAAGCAAATTGAAACATGAAAATCATCTTGAAAAGATGTATTTTGCATTAGATATGCAGTATACCTGGAGCAATACCAGACTGGATAGGTCGATAAAACCTACGTATTGGTGGCCGGGACAGAAGAAAGGTATTGAAAGATACATGAAAAGTATTTGACTTGTACGCAAAGTAAAGTCAAACCGTTAGAAACGTGTAAAGAAATTGAACCATTGTTGGCCCCAGTAAAGAAATGGGACAACATTGTTATAGACTTTGCGATAAAGTCTCTGCAAGTACCAGATATTGGTAAACAAAGTGACCTAGTGATGCAGATTTTAGAAGATGTGCTTGGAAATTGCACAGAAGACCCTAGTAGAAGATGAGAAAATTTTCTATCTCTGATAGAAATTGCAAGAAATAACAACGTACATACTTGTTGACTGATGATTCGTATGAAGTATGGTATGGAATACCGTGATATCATTCGATTATTGGATTGAAGATGTAGTAAAGTCGTTGGCTAGATCCTAGATTCTTGCACAAACTGAGGAAAAGACTTGATGAGTACGAACGAATGTGAAGATCGGTTAAGAAATTTGCAAAAATGGTATGTGGACCACTAAGTAAAAAAAAAACCTTTGAAATTCCAAGTAAAGGAAGGTGGTAGTACAAAAACTAATCCTTTGGAAAGGTGAAAAATTGTTTGGGACGAGAAGTTATGTAATGATAATTCCCAACAAACCCTCATGATGAAATGAAGATAGATAAGTAGATATGATACCCGGGACAACCGGAGGAATGATATGTGAATGGTGATATAACTACGAGATAAGAAGATAGTATGGTTAAGTGCTTAGGCAATATTATAGAGATTCCGACGTGATGTGGAAGACCGAAAGTGAAACAAGGGAGATATACCCTCAACTCCTTGTATGATTTCGGGGACGAAATCTTTTGAAGGAGGGGAGAATTTGTAACGCCAAGATACTCTTTTTATATAATTATAATAAAAAGGGTAAAATGGTCATTTTACCTTGGAAGGGTAAATTGGTCTTTTGGACAGAAAAGTATTTGGTTTGAAATAATATTTTGAGTTTTGAACTTAAAATGTTATAAAAATTGATTTTTGGTCGTTTTACCGCAAAAGGGTAATTTGGTCATTTGACCAAGTCAAATGACCAAGTCAACGACCAATTATGTAAAAATATTGTTGTTAGTGGCAAATGTGTAAAGAATGAAAGTTTTATTGTTATAAAACTTGATTTTGTGGTCAAAGTTCAAGAAAATGAACTTTAGGACCAAAAATGTAAAATTTTGGGGTATAAATATAAGAGAGTTGACTCTCTCTTTGACTAGCCATTGTGCAGCAACGGGAGAAGGCTTGGAGAGGCTATTTTCTGCAGGAAATCATGAGGAGAAACAAGAACTTGAATCAATTGTTGGAAGATGATGATTCCAAGCAAATAAGGTTAGTAATTGACTTTTTAAGTCAAACTCTTGATTGTGTTCTTGGTTTGGTATTTTAGAAACTGAAATTTGTACATTTCAGTTATGATTATGTGGTTTAAATGGTTTATTACTTCCATTAAGTCATGCTAGAAAGGACTTAACTCAAGATAATGGAAGTAGGTTGTTATTGTTGATGAATTTGAAGTTTTGGGGTTTTGGGACTAAGAACCCTAATTCTTCATTTTGATTGATTTAGTTGTTTTGAATGGTTGAAAACCTTGTTAGAGTATAAGGTTTTAGCCTAGAAACAAACCCCAATCGATTAAGGACTGGATTAAGGACTTAATGGTCCAAAACTGCTTGCTACAGTGCATAAATCGCGACTGTCCAGGGGGTCTGCCCAGGCGCAGGGCGCAGTGCGCCCAGGATCAGGGCGGGGTGCGCCCAGGCGCAGTGCGCCTGATACCTGGCGCAGTGCGCCTCCAAGCAGGGGCCAGGCAGGGGACTTCCGACTAGCTAACTTTCGTTTGGCTTGTCCGTTTTAGCTCAAATTGGGACCATAGGCTCGTTATGGTCTGAAAAGTTTGGGAAAATTATTAAGTTAAGTTTTCGACCCCTCGGGGGCACTGTAGACCGACTCGAATGCCTCGGTGAATAGTAAAATTCACAAAAAGTTAGTAAACGGAAAGTTTATTAACTAGGCATTGTTTGTAATGATATTGTATTGAACTCTATTGTATTAGAGTCAATTGAAATGATTATTAACCTATTATCATTTGGTATATAAATGAATATATAGGTTTGGGACAAAATGGTTGTGGTGCACGCAAAGGCAAGAAACAACCGGGATATAAATGCGGCTAACATCCAGGTGAGTAATCTCACTGATATCATGTGTGATATATGATGATTGAATTGTTACAGGTTGAAACGGCTTCGAGGGACGAAAATGACAAGTGTAAAAAAATATGTAAAAGACAACACCAGATAAGCCGTGAGTCATTGCGATGACAAGAACGGAACTGTGAGTCAATACCTATATATATACACTATGATATGACTCCGGTGCGGCCTTCGGGCTATGTCTCCGATGCTTGGTGCGGCCTTCGGGCTATGTCTCCGATGCTTGGTGCGGCCTTCGGGCTATGATTTTGGTGCGGCCTTCGGGCTATGATTCTGGTGCGGCCTTCGGGCTATGATTTTGGTGCGGCCTTCGGGCTATGATTTTGGTGCGGCCTTCGGGCTATGATTCTGTGCCTTCGGGCTATGATTCTGGTGCGGCCTTTGGGCTATGATATTTTGGTGCGGCCTTCGGGCTATGATATTCTGGATGCTATATCCAACTAGTGCGGCCTGCGGGCTATGATTCACATGTTAGAAATGATTGATACGGCTTGTACAGCCACGACAAATGATATGACTTATATAGTCATGATATATAGTATAGTCAGGTATGACTATGAAAGATGGGACAGAAATGATTTGAAAGGTATGCAAATAACAGGCTGGATGAAATGAAGTGTACAATTATCTGATGTGATTTGAAAATCACATGATATCACGATTAAGCCGGTAAGGCTATGCAGTAGGATATGAAATCCTAAGATACATACGATTAGCCGGTAAGGCTAGCAGTCTGGGTCCAATATCCAGACAGTTATACACGTTTGGCCAGGAAAGGCTATAAAATGGTATTTGACATTGACAGATGAAATGATAGATATATGTATCATATATAGAGAATTATATATGGATGTATTTATTGTACACGTTATTTGCAGATATGATTACTCACTGAGCTTTGTAGCTCATACCGTTTGTTAAATGTCCCTGCAGGTTAGCATAACCCTAGTAAGGGTAAGAATAAAGTCCGTGACTCTTGAAGTGGGACTTGTAGATGCTGTCTGTAGCAGCCCGGCTTTAAAGGAGATTTGGTATTTTATACTCTCCTTGATACACTTGTACCCGTTTTTATTAAAATATACCCCTTTTGTAATGGTTTTATGTATTGAAACCTTGGTTTTAAATGAAAATTTTTTCAGGGGTGTTTTGTTTTAAAAGCCGGGTGTTACATGCAGGAAGAGCAGAGAATGCACTGTTGGTAGAAGCACCCAAATTAGCAGATGAGTAAGAGTTGACATGATTGATCTCGCGTTGTTTGTCATCCATATCACAAGCTTTGAGGATAGCCATAACTTCAGCAAGAGAAAGTTTGCTTAAGTCATTTGTCTTCTTGATCACAGACACATTCATATCCCAGTTTCTTGGAAGAGAGTTCAGCAGTTTCTTGTTAATTTCAGACTTCGACAACACTATTCCAGCAGCAGTCATTTCAATGTTGAGAGTGATAAAACGCTGCAATTGAACCTCAAGCGCCTCCCCAAGCACATGATTAAACATGTTGAATTTATGGCGAAGCAAATCTTGCCTACTCTGCTTCATATAATCATTTCCTTCGTACACTTAAATCAGTGCCTCCCATAGGGCCTTAGCAGATTTGTACTCTCTGAAACCCTGAGCAATGTCAAGAGACGGTGCGATGGTGAGAGTAGCAAGGGCTTTCTCATCTTCCTCTACTTTTTCAAATTCTTCGTCTGTGTGTTTATCTATCACGATCACATTATGTTCTAAGGTAACTGTAATTCTGACAGGACCTCGTAAGAAGATTCTCCACACCTTAATGTCCTTCATTTTAATGTATTTTTCGAACCTAAATTACCACTCGGGAAATCCTTCAGCAGATAACAAACGAGGAATGCGAGTAGTGGTTCCCATGATGGAGTCTAAATCGTGTTGCATGGTGGTGAGTGAACTGTTGTGAGGATCCATCAAATACCGAAAAAAAATATTCTCATCCGAAAAATACTATAAACAAATCACACTCGGACCAAAATCAATCAGACCGAAATCCTTGCTGAGCCGAAAATGATGACCGAAAAAAAACTTGACCGAAAACTAAGCCCGGAAACCAACTGCCATCGAGATCAATCAAACCCTAGCCGAACACTCAAGCTGCCGCCGAAAACTCAAGGAACCCTAACCGAAATCAAGAAGCAGTCGCCGAAATTACCAAAATTCTAACTGAAATCGCTAGCTGCCGCCGAAATCACCCAGATCAGATCTGAAAAACACGATTTTGTGCGAAAATTTGAGTTTTAACTTTTAAGGATCAAAACAGTTGGTTTTTCCAGAAAATTGATGAGCACGAAGAACACCAAAAACCCCAAATCATCCAAAATAGTCCAAAAACACTAAAATCTTCAAGATCCAAGCAAAGGTTTCGAAAAATTGATACCAAAACAGCCAAAACACAAGTTTTCAAGCTCGGATACCACTTGTAAGTCCCAAAACTCTTAGATCTATCAAGGTATCAAAATGATCGCTTGATTGTGCGGAATCCAATCAAGCAACGAATACAAAACCAATAAGAACACAATATAAACCTTCAATGCACTCGATTATAATAATGAAATCGACTAGTACATAAGATTGCTCTTGATGATCGAATGAACACAAATCTATCTCTTCTAAGCTCCCAATTTGATCAACTCTGACAAATGACGACTACAAATACAATTTATACCTAACCGATGACCTAAGCCCATCGTCACATGAGCCCACCGAGAACACCAAGCCCAGCCCACCGAAATCTCTTGGATTTCAGTCAAGACCATCGAGAACCAAGGGGTTTTCGGTCCAAACCGAAAACATACTTTTGTCCATTTAAGCTTGAATTAAGCCCATTTAATATGAAAAGCTTAAACCAATAAATTAGTCCTAGCAACCAGGTCGATCCAACCTAATCCACCCCAAGCCCTACAAAAAATAAAATCACATCGGATCCCATCGACCGGATACGTCGTGCGAAATGCAAATTATGCCTAAATCGTGCCATTTTACGAACCTCGCATCCATGGCCTGGGTCAGCACGCATGTGGGCTTGGCCCATCCCTTAACCCACTTAAAGCCTTTGAAGGCTAAGGAAATTACCAACTTGCATTTTCTTTCTTAAATTTCCAACAATATCGCATCTGGGTGTCATGAAGATTAAACCCAAGTTTAATTTGAATAAACAAGAAGTGATTCATTCAATGTTATCATATGGGTTTAAACCAAGAACCTTGTGGCCTTTTCAGTTTACCCTCAAACGTCACCTTCCATCTTTGCGTTCTCACTGAGGTCGAATATGGGCATGCATTATAAACCCTTTCGTGACCCTTTAGAAGATAACCACTAATCTTCATTTGAGGTGGCACCACTTCTAGGTCGTATAGGAAAATTTTAACAACAACTTCGTTGCTTAGATGTCTCCAAAACTTTGTTAAGAGCCTAAGCTCAATCACGTTCTCCAAAACTATATCCACGAAGTCAATAGTGGTCAACCTGTTCAACAGGTCGATCCAACCCGATCCAACCTGAACTCCGCTAAATATAAAATCTCCTCAGCTCTCAATGAAGTGCAAAGTGCTCCTAAATAGCACCATTGTGCGAACCTCGCGTCCATGGTCCGACTTGACCCCCGTGTGGGTTTGGCTCATTCATTGATCCACTTAAAGCCTTTGAAAGCTAAGGAATTGAAGAACCTTATAAACCCACAAAAGTTTCTTCTTTCCACCAATTTAAGACAAAGGAAATTACTAACTTGCATTTTTCTTCTTAAATTTCCAACAAAAGGTATTAAAATACGAAATGATAATTTCAGAAAATTATATAAAGCATCCATTGACTAGCTCTTGCAAAGTTACCTCTATAAGTGATAAGATTACAAAACATTTTGTTTGGTATTTATTTTGAAAAATAATAAACATTTTCACAAAAAGATAAATAAATATATTGCAAAATGAATTTAGCAAATTGTTTGATTAAATATTTTATGGAAATTCTTCTTAATTTTGGGAAATGCTAATATTTTTGTAAATAATAAGTTTTTATGTTGTAGTAGTGAGAAAAACAATTTCGAAGAATTATAGTTATTTACAAATGAATAACTATTTTATAAGGAATGTTGCTATTTTTATTTTATCACTTTTATAGTTTGATCATTTTAGTAATTGGGTTAAGTTTATGCTTTCAAAATTGAAGCATCACAATGAATCATTTTAAAGAATAGTTTTTTCAAACTTCAAGAGTTTATTGGCTTAAAAAGGGTCTTGAAAAACTCTTGAAAGACTTCTATTGTTGATATTGTTTAGGTATGTTTAACAATCCAGTTTTTTTAGAGCTTATAGCTTTTAACTTTTATCTTTAAAGAAAAAACCAAAATTAAAACAAAAACTTCGTTCAAGAGTACAAACTTATATTTTATTTTAAACAATAAATTTCTAATACAAAAGCTACTTCAAGTAGCTTTAAATGCATTTAGAATCCTAGCAATATATTGCTCTTAATAAAAGTTCTTACATCAAGATGGAAGGCAAACGACAACAAGCTTTACTACTAATCCTTTTCGGATGGCAGAACTAATTCTTTCAAAAAACCACATCTATAGATGTTGGGGTCATGATATTATTATGCATTACCCAATTGACTCTATTGAAGAGGCTAATATGTCTACGGCATCTCATGCAAGGAAAACCAAAAATATTAAATGTAAATGGCATAAACACATGTTTATTTTTCATGCACACTTTCTCGTGTTTTCTCACTTTGCATAAGGCAGCTTTTAAAAAAGCATGTCACACACTGAAACCCTCACTCCTTAAGCCCATAACGCCCTCTGGTGTGAGCTTTCACAAGCTCTCATTTTTTCCTTGTCACATCAGCATCCAGTCAGCACGCGTCACTCTTGAAAATTGTCACTCATCACTACCTCTCACTTTCTTAAATTAAAAAATAAATAAATAAAATAAATCCAATAATTTCAAAATAAAATATTTCATTAAAATAAATAATTTTAAACCTAATAAATTTAAAAATACATTAAAATAAAATAAAATAAAAATGACATAATAATAAAAAACTACTTGCATCACTCTTAATCTCCTTCCTCGTCGTCGGGAACAGGCATTAGATTAACTCTAGTCCTATATATATGTTCGACCAAATCCGCATAAAGGTTGTTATGCGTTACTTTGCATAGCACATCCCTTCTGTTTTCTAGATATTCTGGCGAAGCAATTGGTATCGGCTCATACGATGGTACAACTTCTTTTGAATCATACGTACATACCGCTTTCCCTTCATGCTTCAACATCATATTATGTAATATGATGCATGCATACATAACATCTCTTATTCTCCTCGGATCCCAAGCCCGTGCCGGGTATTTGATAGTGTGAAAGCATTACCTAAGAACACCAAACGCTTGCTCCACATCCTTCCTAGCTGCTTCTTGTGTGACCTTAAACATTTTTCGCTTTGGATCCATTGGGGATGTGAATGACTTGAGAAACACTGAATAATCACGATATATTTCATCAACTAGATAATACTCATGTTTGTAGTGTGCTTCGTTGACCTAAAATGGACAGAAAGCGATAACGCCTTTATAAATGTCATTATATATAGGCGACTGGTTGAGAACGTTCAGGTCGTTGTTTACACCCGCAACACCAAAATATGCATGCAAAATCCATACATTCTGGGACGTTACTGCTTCAAGGATTATGGAAGGGTGTCAATGATCGTTTCGTGTAAATTGCTCGCGTCATGCATTAGGACAAACAACCCACTCCCAATGCATACAATCAATGCTTCCAAGCATTTTGAGAAAACCATGTTTGTTTTCGTGTACGATGTACAACGTTTGAATGTCGTTGAATGTTGGTTTACGCAAATAACGTTTGAAGTAAACATGGACGATGGTGTTCACAAACTCGTAAACACTTTCCTAAATGGTTCGCTCCAACATCTTGAAATACTCATCCCATAAGTCAAATGCGGCGTCGGTTGCAATTTAACGGAGTGCAGCGGCACAATTTTTTTCCGGCGTGAAACGTGTTTTACCCCTTGCATCTTATTTCAATTGAAAAAATGAGTTGGTTTCATTTAAATCACGAAGTATGCACAGAAAAAGTGGCTTGCTCATCCGAAACCTTCGCCAAAACTGGTACCCCCGTATAAAACGCGTGTTCCACGAAGTAGTCGCGTACAAGGAGATCGTGTGCAACTTCTAAATCTCTGTTTATTTTAGCCCTTCGTGTGAACCTACGTGCACCTTCGGAACTTTGTGATGTATCGGTTAGTATATTGGCAGTTTCGTGGACTAGTGCGGCGACTTGCGTTGTCGATTCTATCAACCAATCGTCGTCTGACGACGACGACGATGACGAATCGAATAAAAGATATGGGACAAGATCCATTTGTGTTTTATAGCATTTGAAAGTGTAGTAGATGTATGTTTGTGGTGTAAAAAATGTTGTGTTGTATGCGTATATTTATAGGGAACAATTTGAAAAAAAAAAATTTAAACAATATCCAGCCGTCGGCAACGTATTTCCTCGCATGACGTCGGCACCCCTCCTGGGGTTGGTTTTGCGGGGTCGCTGCATGGAGGGTGTTGTTCCCTGTCGACTCGCACAAGCTCGCGCCTCCTCTCGCGTGCCACATCGGAGGGCCTAAGAGGGGAAACATATGTTCCGCACATGCATGTTTCATTCCTACACATCTAAAAACCAACGTCTTCGTGCTAGAAAAAAACCCTTACCGATGAGACATATATGTAGGAGGGTTACCCCTCCCCCTCCACCCATACACACACAATAGGTTTTCTTTAAAATTACACTTAAATTAAATAGGTTTTCAAAAGCTCCGACTATAATCCTACCATCGATTACACTTTTAAATATCATGAATATTATTGCGATTTAATATGGAAATTATTGTAGGAAATTCTTTAGGAATAAATTAAAACAAAAATGATCACAAGTAAAGCATGGTATTCCCCGTTCAACGTTCAACAATACTCATTACGAACCCCGCGATGTGAAATACAAAAAGAAGTACCCCTTCCTCAAGGTAATATCCACTCTTTATGCGATATTTTCAACTCACGATACGATAATTTGGATCAACATCACGAGATATTTACAATGACCCGCTTGAGAAGACAGCGCCAGCTGTCAGTACCACAATGCGCTAAATCCAACGGGCCCCACCTCACGTGGCATTTTCATGTACAACCAAGTTGCGCTACTGTATCTCCACCACCTGTCTTGATTAATAAGTCGACACGTGTCGTCATCCTCGTACACATCAAACTCGGGACCACTGTTTTCTCATGTACCTGATGTGTAAGCAACAACAAGCCCGCATCGCGATAAACCAAGTGAAGTACGAAGTTTTTACAAGCAACAGGTAGCCGCTACAGCCTACAAGTCGAAATAATTTACATTTATTTATCATGATATTTTATTGTGTTGGTTTATATAAAATTAATTTAAATTAATTTCATATATTTAAGCAGCTAGAATTGAGAAAAAAAGTTCCAGAATATTTAAAGCGTAATTACTTTTTAAAGCGTAATTACTTGAGGGATGAAATTGTGCAGCGTGTATTTTATGTTTCTTTATTTTGTACGACACGTGTAGTGATCTGGAAGAAATAGTTGGATAAACGACGGTGGGGATGCTGTAAAGAGATCACTTAACGCGTCAGAGAAAGAGAATATTTAAGTTGGATGAGTTGTCCTGGATTAACGAGGGTGTTATGGTAATATGTTAATTATTATTGAAAATTAACAGAAAAGTAGGGTTTTCAAAATGAACACGTCGATGTGGTTATGTTGTTCGTTTATATAGCGTTTGATGCGTGGAATTTTTTTTTTTTTTAGAACGGCAAATCTATCATATTCCTTCTCCTAAACTTCTCCTTGTTATGTTAGTGTCAGGGTTTGAACCCATGACCTTCTTCTTAGTATATCACATTGTTAGCCAAGTGGGCTAGCCCCAACTTGTTGATACGTGGAATTGAGCATGACCGAACTATATTGGATGAGAAAGAACTTGACTGGACTAAAAAAGAAAAAATAATAATAACTGAGAGTAAAGTTGTTAAAATTTATTGTAAATAAAAAAAACTTATAATTCAAAAACTTTTGAGAGCATTTGGTTTTTATGTCTTATAATGCATTTAAAAGTCAACAATTATCATTGCAAAATACTTCTATACAGATGAAATTTACAGCTTCTAGCTATTAGTTGTCAACTAGTTTTGTCAAACAGAATATTTATCCAAGAATGAGGAAAATTTATAAATGACAATGGAAAATATCATAAATCTGATTATCCATCAAAATCATCTTTGTAACAAAATTTCATAAATGATCATCAATTTCGAAAATATAGATTTTTGAACTTATTTTTATGAATTTTTTAGTTCCATTATTCAAACTTAATTAGAAATTTCAAAGTTCATCATATGAGTTTTGAACATGTTCTTTCTATGAAATTTTGAACATTATATATATATATATATATATATATATATATATATATATATATATATATATATATATATATATATATATATATATATATTTATATATATATATATATATATATATATATATATATATATATATATATATATATATATAGAGAGAGAGAGAGAGAGGTAGATTCAATAGAGAACTACAAAAAGGTGGAGAACTAGAGACCAGATCTCCATCGTCCAAAATTTCAATTGTAAGGCTAAGATCAAAGCGTCGTTTATGTAAAATATGAAAAGTAATGAAACTAATTTGAAACTTTTAAAAGGGTACAAGGGTAATGAAGGAATTTTATATTTTGGGCTCCATATAATCAGACTTTTAATTTGGAAATAATCACACACACACACTCTCTCTCTCTCTCTCTTTAAATTAGGGCGTATTCATCACCATAGCCGATAATCAGCATCTCTCGCACTCCCTCACGATAGATACTGCCGTCATCTTCATCCTCCTGTGGCCGACCACCCTCAATTGCGTAGAAATTCTTTTTTCTTGATCAAACCCAAGCAACGACAAACAAGAAAAAAAGAAGCAAGATGTTGATCGAAGTTTACGGATGATTCTGATGACAATCAATCGAAGGTTAAACCTAGTTAATAGGTATTTAATTTGGCTTCCAAAAAGGTGT
This sequence comes from Cichorium intybus, assembly GCA_023525715.1. Taxonomy (NCBI): domain Eukaryota; kingdom Viridiplantae; phylum Streptophyta; class Magnoliopsida; order Asterales; family Asteraceae; genus Cichorium; species Cichorium intybus. Next base: position 126,341,597 of record CM042009.1, read on the forward strand.
CGTATTATTTATTTATTTTTCTTATCGAAGCTTCCCGTTCATCATTTATTTTGGATGTTCTAGAAGCGAGATACGATTGGTTGGTTGGATTATTTGAATGTGTTTTATATCTTTTTCTATTACGTGTATAACATTTGATTTTGTTTCAATAGCAAATGAGAAAATGTGTTTGGATTTTGTGTTTGATTTTGATCGCTAAACTATTGGCTTTTTTATTTTGATTTAATTTCTTAAACTAAAAATTTTAAATATCTTCCATTAGATATTGATTCATTTTTAGTGGATATTTATAAGTTAACGGTACATGTGAATTCATTTATGATTAGATGTGTATTTTAGTGGATATTTCATTAATGAATAGCAAGGTGAATAGCAAACCGACATTCATTGATGATTAACAAACTAGAATTCACTAATGAATAGCAAGGTGAATAACAAACAGAAATTCACTAAAAACTAGAATTCACTAATGATTAGCAATGTGAATTCACTAAAAACTGGAATTCACTAATGAATAGCAAACTGAAAATCACTAATGAATAACAAGGTGAATAGCAAACTGAAATTCATTAATGATTATATATGTTATTCACTGATGATTACATGTGTTTTTATACATTTACGGGTCATTTTACGCATTTATCATTTGTTTATTGACATGATTTTTATGCATTTTGAATGTAGATTATTCAGAGTATTGGAGTTGCATGAATGAAAAGTCGAAGCAGTCTATTTCAAGTCAAAAGACTCAGCACAACAACATTGTTCTTTAATCATTTGTGATTAAAGTTGTATTGTTTTTTATTATTTATGTCTAAAACTATATTGTATTTTTTTTCCGTTTCGTGTTCTATAATCATTTATGATTATAAATGTAGTTAACTTTTTTTATGTATACATTGTCCTCTATTCATTTATGATTATACATGTATTTCATTTTTTATATCTATATTATACTTTATTCGTTCATGATTACAAACATATTTGGTTTTTTCATCTTTACAAACATATAATTAAAAAAGAAACGACTTATAAAATTAAAAAGAATACAAAATGCATGTATTCATACATGATTTTAAATATTCTGAAAAAATATTAAAATTTTCTATATCATTGATAATTTGATTTAAAAAAAATGATTTTTTGAAAAAAAAAAACATATTAAATGATAATTATTTTTTAGGTAATTATTAATCAAATCCCTAGATTTTAGGAAATTATCAATTAATTTATTCTATTATAATTTAACTAAAATACAAAATTACTAATATGCCCATATGAAATGATTGGTCCAGAATGGGTCTCTATTTCTCCACCTTTTATAAGTACTCTATATAACCTCTCCATATATATATATATATATATATATATATATATATATATATATATATATATATATATATATATATATATATATATATATATATATATATATATATATATATATATATATATATATATATATATATATATATATATACCGTGTGAGGATGTCATCATTAGTAGTATTGAAAATGACATTATTACTAGATTTGCCAAATTGATTTCTGGTCTTGGAATTGGGCAAAATTGGTATGTTTAATGGGAAACAGGCCGATTAACAAATAGTGTTTTCCTATTTTCTATTTATGCTTTTCAAAAATGTTATGTCTAATTATGATAAAGTATTAAGAATCTTATCTAAATCTTTTTTTTTGTTAGAAATTAGAGAAAATGACAAAAATAGCCTAAGGATAGGCGGAGTAGTACACAGATGGAAGTGGTTTTGAGTGAGTTCGGCCACGGTACCGCCGGCACCGGCGGTGAGACTGCCCCGTGGATGCGGCTTAACGATAGATGGAGGTTAGCAGGTTGAGATGCGGCTTGGTGATCCCGCTTGGCTTCCACACACACACACACACACACACACACACACACACACACACACACACATATATATATATATATATATATATATATATATATATATATATATATATATATATATATATATATATATATATATATATAGAATTAGGATATATTAAAAATTATAGTTATTGTGTGATTGTAAGACTCATTGTGGACCAATCATCATCTAAGGACAAATTAGTCAATTTCTAATTTATATATATTTAATTTCTATTGATTAATTAACTGAATTTCCTAAATTGAATGCTATATTTTTGGAATCAAAAGGAATATTAAATTCCGTTTCCATCTCTATTCTTATATCACGAACAACAAATTGTTCGGTAACACCATTGTCACCTGCCCCCGTCTTCAACTTCACCCACCACCGTTACATTACAAGATTAGCCACCACTGCCGTGACCACAATTAGACGCCATTGAATACCAACACAACACCTCCATCACATGCCGCCTTTCAGAAATCGTAGCTTCAACACGACGACAATCGCTCCAGCACCACTCAATCTTGCACCATCGCCATCCAATTCAGTAATTTCCTCTCTTACATACAGTCACCACCATACGATGACTCTGTCTTTAAACCCCTCTCTAATTGAAAAAACTAAACTAACCTAGAAACACCTTACGTTGTTGCACCTTCATAAAGGTAACCATCCCTCACTATGTATATGTCTCTCTATCTCTCTCTCTCTCTCTCTTTGTCTCTTTCTAACAAAAAAACACAATAAACGAATTTGTAACCACTATTTTTAGTGTTTATTAACTTTTAACAGCCCTGAAGTCTTGCATACAAGGTGTTTGATATATTGCCTCAACGAGTTTCTTTTGGGTGTATAGTGTTTGTTTATTTTTCCAGGTTTGAATTTCATTTTTTTATTTTATTTCCTGTCTACCAAAGAATAAAGGTTTGAATTTGAAAATGTTTTTTATTTTATTTTCCAGGAGTTCTCTTTCTCTTGTTTAATTGACCATCTTTCTGGTTCTTGAACGCCATTGATGATAAACAGTGTCAAGGAGGGTTTTAAGGTTCGATGACGAGGCGTTATTGTAGATTAGGATTTTAGGGCATATGAGGGAAGGGTCTGGTTCTCAGTCACCTTTTATCAGTAAAGAAGGCATAGACGAATCTAGTAAAAACCTAAAGTTTGATTTCAAGGCAGGCATTCTGACAGAATGTCATTCTGACGGAATGCTATTTCACAGAATGTTATTCTCACAGAATGGTCTTCTTTTTGTATATTAGATTCTAGTATATATTCTAGTCATTTTGATGTTACACACTACAATTTTCTAGTTATTCTAGTTTTATATAGCAATATTGTACTCATTTTGTTTTGTATATCGTCTTCTAATATCATATTCTAGTCATTCTGATGTTGCACAATATAATATTCTAGTCTTTCAGATTTTGAATCTCTAGATTTTAAATATGTTTGCATACAAAAATGCTTCATATTTGACAATGTACTTCATAGAAATCGAAATTTGAAATGTATTCTGTTAAAATGATCTTGGATTCTCTCAAGAATGATATGTCAAAATGAAATGTATTCTATCATAATGATCATGTATTCTGTTAAAATATTCAAAATTTGGAGGATGAAAGATAATAATTTCGTTAATAATTTTATTATTAAATTGATTTGATCAGCTTTCCTAATAATCAGTTACTTTCCTTTTTTTTTCAATGATTAAAATGTCTAATTTACCCTTTTATAACCGTATTTTTAAAAATCATTCAATAATATAATAGATAATTACAATCATGCCATTCTAATCTAGGACATTGGTATTTTGAATCCAACGCACCAGATTTGGTCTTACGACCACACAATAATTGTAGTCCTTAATATAACATATATATATATATATATATATATATATATATATATATATATATATATATATATATATATATATATATATATATATATATATATATATATATATATATATATATATATATATATATAATTGGGATCCGAGTAGAAGGAAATTTAAGGTAGTAAGGTAAGAAGTTTTTTTATTTACATGTTTTTTCCGCGAACCAATAAAATAAATCATAGATAATGCAAAAATAACATGATTCAAAAAAAAATTCTCGAAAAAACAACTACATGATTCATTTTTACCATGATTTTTTTGTTATTCATTAAAATTGTCCGTAACGTGAATAAAAACTTGATTTACTAAAAATGATTCATCAATATGTTTTTTCCGAAATTTTTTTCTATGAATCATGTTATTTTAGATTTATCTAGTGATTCATTTTGGTGGTTCGTCAAAAAACCAAGCAAATAAAAAACTTCTTACCACAATTTTACTTCTTATTTGATCATTCTTTTATATATATATATATATATATATATATATATATATATATATATATATATATATATATATATATATATATATATATATATATATATATATATATATATATATATATATATATATATATATATATATATATATATTTGAAATTAATTTAAAAAACGTTCTTCTATTAATTCATTTTATATTTTTATAAAATTTTAAATTAAATAAGTATTTGCAAAACCTATCATTTTTTGTCGTTGTAAAGAGTTATTTTAGATATTTTGATTAAATATGGTGTGTTTTGTTTAAATTAAATGTTAATATTTATATTTGGTATTATTTATTTAATTTTAATATTAAAAAGTAGATGTGGCATTGTGGATCGGGAGGGTTCGGAACAATCTGCTTGCATGTGTGAAAAATGTTGAAAGATGGAAGTAAGATGAGAGAGAAAAACTGATATGACATGTGGGTTGGGAGGGATGAGAGGGCTCACTCCCCCACCCTAATCTCTTAAACTTTTGTCAATAAATAGTTAAAAATTATCCAAATGCGCAATATAGCCATTGTTTTCCTAGGTTTTGTGAGCCACTTGTGAAAACTCATCAAAAGCTGCGTAAAGTACTTAAAACCTGCGAAAAGTTCATCTTTTATTTTTAATTTTTTCGAAGTCACCTGCTAAAAGAAGTCAAAACCTGTGAAACTCTCTCTAAAACCAACAAAATATTTGATCAATTTTACCACCAATCATCTAAATCAATTGTATCTTAAATTTAACGTCTACGTATCTTTACAAAAGCACAAATGAAAATATCCTTTGTAAAACATATATTCTTCTATTCTATATTACTTTGCATATTTTTATATTTGTATCAATGTATTTCTTGTTGAATCATTTTAGTATTGTCTTGTAAAATTTCATATTGTTTTTATATTTTTTGAATTGTGGCGATATTATTAAAAGAAAAAAGCCTAACACAAGGTACTTGACTAGAGTCAAAATGGCTACAACAAAACTGCACATGCAAGTAAGTGAGTAACTAACAGATTGCATCACCAAGTTGTCCAATAAAGGTTGAAATTTTTTAATTTATGGTCAAACCAAATAAATGCATTCACTTGGATATCATCTGTAAGATAGATTAAGGCTAGGTCGGGATGGGGAAACTCTGAATAATAAACCAGTTCATTGTCTTCCAATTTCCAAATAAAGAAAAATGATGTATATATATTATAATTAACTTATAAAATAAAAAATAATGATCGCAATTGATCCGATAGTATACAAACTTACAAAATAAAAGATATTGATCGTATATATTATAATTAATAACAATTGATCAAGTAATACATGAAAACATTTTTAGTAGGTGCATTGTGTTAGGCTTTTTTATTTTAATAATATCGCCACAATTCTAAAAAGATAAAAACAACATGAAGTTGTACAAGAGAATACCAAAATGATCCAACAAGAAATACATTGATACAAATATAAAATTATGTAACATAATATAGAATAGAAAAATACATTTTTTACAAAGGATATTTCCGTTTGTGGTTTACCATTTTTGTAAAGATACATAGACGTTAAATATAGGATACGATATATTTAAATGATTGGTGATAAAACTGATCAAATATTTTGATATCCAGCTATACCCTATTCCTATGTAAATAAATAAATAAATACATAAAAAATAAAAATAAAAATATTTCTTTGCAGGTTTTAGAGAGAGTTTTGTAGGTTTTGACTTCTTTTAGCAGGCGGCTTCGGAAAAAATTCAGAGAAATTTAAAAAAACGAACTTTTCGCAGGTTTTAAGTACTTTACGCAGGTTTTGATGAGTTTTCGCAGATGGCTCTCAAAACTTGCGAAAACTATGGCTATATTATTCATTGGGTTTATTTCATAAAAAACATTATATTTTCAGCTTTTTTCTGTTTAAACCTAAAACTTTATTTTTTTTTTCAAAAAAGACCTAAATTTTGGAGAAACTTTTTAATTTGGATCTTTTACCCGGTTTTACAGGTTATACATATTTTTTTCAGAAGAAACCCTAATTTCTTTTTTTTTTTCCGAAAAAACCCTCAATTTCAGTGATTTTTTCAAAAAGAAAATGTTTTCTTCGTTTTTGTAATTGACATAACTTTCATATACGATGTCCAAATTCTACGAACTTTATATCCCTGGAAAGATCGTAAGTAATACTACAACTTTGCTTTGCTGACTTTTGTTTGAATATGTTCAGATATTTCGTTACACTGGCTTGTTTTCTTATAATAGCTGTATCTTTTGCATATGAGCTCCGTTTTCAACGTTCTATAAGTCGACTGATTCGTAAACACGAATACATCGTGTAATGAATATTATTTAAACCAAAATATTATTTGTATGATTTATCGAATTTTACGATAATATACTCTATTATTCGAAATTATATCGTTTACTCGATAATTGATTCGAAATAGCGTATTGTAGTATTATAATTTCTAGTAACACATTAGGAAAGTTATGAAATTACATTTCAACGTATTATCCTAATTTGCGAACTGGTTGACATTTGTTGACTTTTGTTGACCAAATTTGACGGATGTCACAGACGGGTTCGCAATAAAACGACAACGTGGCACTTATGTGGTTGTAGTTTGAACGGTACAATTTAAACCTTCACGAGCAGATGAAATTTGAAATAAAAAGGCTTATAAAGACAAACAACGAGCCCGCCATGATCGATAACGAGCCCGCGAAGAAAAACAACGACTAAAAGACATAAAGTTTTTGTCGTTGACTAAAAGACCCAAATTTTTTTTCTTTTTATACGAAAAAACCCTCAATTTTTTCTTTTTCATAAAACTTTTTAATTTATGTCATTTACGAGTTTATCTGCAAGTTAAACGATTTTTCAGGGACTTTTCTACAAAGAAAATTATTTTTCTTCGTTTTTATAGTTGGCATATATTTCATATAAGATATCCAAATTCTACCAACTTTATATCTCTGGAAAGGTCGTAAGTAATACTACAACTTTGTTTTATTGATTTTGTGAATATGTTCAGATCTTTCGCTACAATCTCTTAAATATGAGCATAAATATAATTAAATATAACTAAATTTGGAAAATTAATTACATTAAATTAATTAAATTAAAATAAAACATTTCATTAATTAAGAAAATAAAATTACAAACATAAACTAAAACGACAAATTACAAATTAAAAAAATACGACAAACCACAAACGTAAAAAAAAACGAAACCACGACCAATATTTTTTATGATATCAGCTTTGTATTCTAAAACCATCTCGAGTGTTTCCCTCGAGACCCTCCTCCAGATTCGACGACAAAAACTTTATGTCTTTTATTCGTTGTTTTTATTCACGAGCTCGTTGTTGATCATGGCGGGCTCATTGTTTGTCTTCGTAAGCTTTTTCTTTTCAAATTTCATCCGCTCGTGAAGGTTTAAATTGTACCGTTCAAACTCCAACCACATAAGTGACACGTCGTCACTTTCTTGTGACCCCGTCTGTGACATCCGTCAAATTTGGTCAACAAAGGTCAACCAGAGCGCAAATAAGGATAATACGTTGAAATGTAATTTTCATAACTTTCCTAATGTATTATTGGAAATTATAATACTACAATACGCTATTTCGAATCAATTATCGGGTAAACGCTATAATTTCGAATAATAGACTACAATAGCGTAAATTTCGATAAATAATACAAATAATATTTTGGTTTAAATAATATTCATTACATGATGTATTCGTGTTTACGAATCCGTCAACTTATAGAACGTCGAAAACGGAGCTCATATGCAAAAGATACAGCTATTATAAGAAAATAAGCCAGTGTAGTGAAATATCTGAACATATTCAAACAAAATTCAGCAAATCGAAGTTATAGTATTACTTACGACCTTTCCAAGGATATAAAGTTCGTAGAATTTGGACATCGTATATGAAAGTTATGTAAATTACAAAAACGAATAAAAAATTTTCTTTGTGAAAAAATCACTGAAATTGAGTGTTTTTTTCGAAAAAAAAATATTAGGGTTTTTTCTGAAAAAAAAAATATGTATAACCTTTAAAACCGGTTAAATGGGTAAATTAAAAAGTTTCTCCAAAATTTAGGTCTTTTTTGAAAAAAAATAAAGTTTTATATTTAAACAGAAAAAAGTTGAAAATATAAGGTTTTTTATGCTCTTAGTCATTTGGTTAATTTTTGGCAAAAGTTTAAGAGATTACATTATTTTTGTCTTTTTCTAAACTTTTTCTTTAGAAATTAAGGGGGAAATTTATATTTTCATCCTACAAGTATTACGATTTTTTTATGTTTGTAGGGGCAAAATCTATGTTAGTGAATATTCTAATAAGAATTTTGCTTTTGTTCATTACTTTGATTTATGTTGTGAACGACATAAATTTGCAATATACACACACACACATAGATATATATATATATATATATATATATATATATATATATATATATATATATATATATATATATATATATATATATATATATATATATATATATATATTCTATATGATAATTCGAAATTTGCAAATTTTCGATCTCGGTCCTCATATGTGTTATCTGTTAAAATCATAGTCATGTTATATATATCTATATATATATATATATATATATATATATATATATATATATATATATATATATATATATATATATATATATATATATATATATTCTTAAAGCCATAATTTTGTAACATAATAAATTGATGCAAATGGAGTAATATAATATAGACAAATTTGGTCCCTAAGGTGTAATATTTTGTTTGGATTTACTCCAAAAATTTCTTTGGTCCCTATAGCAAGTTTCATTGCGGATTTGGTCACTTCAAAAACTGAATATACAATATACATTTTCATAGTTATTTTCTATTTTTTCTATTCTTTTATTAATTATTATTATTAAAATTGAATAGACTCGTTTACTCTCACACGTATGCAGACACAGACACATACACATACACTCGCTCTCTATTCTCTCAAGAATCATAAGTTGAGACACTAAGAAGATTTGAAAGAATATATGATTGTCATGTCATTAATGATAGATAAATCATGTGAAGGGATATTGTTACCATTAGACTCCCACAAATCAATGCATGCTCCTTTCTTAACTAAAACCTACCATTGATAGATGGCCATACAAGTGCTCATATTATTTTGTGGGGGAAGACGACACAACCTTTGTTGTCTCGCGGCTGTTGAAATTCGCTAGTAATCTTCTTCCGAATTACTTCAAACACAACAACGTATTGTACTTCATCCACATGGTTAACTGTTTTGTTTTGGTTGATGTGAATATTCATATTCAGAAAAACTAATATCGACTTTGTGTTTTTCTTTATGATTATTAGGGTTTTAGGAAAATTGTGCAAAGACAGATGGTAGTTTGAAATGAGTTGTTTAAGAAGGGGAAAAACATTTCTTGTGTGAGATCCACCTTCAAAAAATATCACATTTACACGTTAGGCTAAACCACCACCACTTCACTACAAAGGGAGGAATTAGTTTTTTTTATCTTACCTATCTATACTTACAACATCTCCCCACCAAATTCCGACGACTAACTATACTGTGACTCCCCAACACCTCTCTCTTCACCAACCACAACCGCTACAACAACAATTGGAATATTCAGAAACTTTTTAAACAACACGATTACTAGTCTAGGTAACTCGGTGACAGCATTGTCAGAGGATAACTGGAAGCTACAGAGGACCAATACATACCCTTCATCTCCTTTGTTACCTTCAACTAACAACCCATCAATGGTGCAAAAGCAGCAACAACAAACGACATCTTTTTTCAATGTCAATAGTAAGATCAATGTGATTGTTGTCTACCCTAGTTAACATCATCAGCTGCAGCCTCATGATTCAACGATAAAAAACATTGTAAGAGATCAAGAAACAACTTACATTGCTAGAACGAAGCTTTTTGGAATTCCATTGTTGTCTAATAAGATACGGTTACGGGTGGAAAGCTAGTGTTTTAAGAGAAAAAGAGGGAGAGAGAGAGAGAGACATGTGAGTCTATTTTATTTTAATTATATATATATATATATATATATATATATATATATATATATATATATATATATATATATATATATATATATATATATATATGTAATTAGATTTTAAATGAATAAATCCGCAACTAAACCTATTAAATATAGACCAAACATTTAATTCTGAAAATTATTGGCCCAATTCACAAAAACAAACCACTAGGTAGGGGTGAGCAAGGGGCGGTTTTGCGGTTTCGCAGGTTAGGCGGTTTGGGGATGAAGGCCAAACCGACCGTAAACCGGACCGCTTAAAAGCGGTTTGGCGGTTTGCGGTTTGGGCGGTTTGCGGTTTAGGCGGTTCGGTTTGGTTTAACCCATTTAAGGAATGCCTATCTAATAGTGATTCTATTCCAATTTTTTTGGTCCAACCTCCTATGCTTTGCTTATGGCATATGCACCTAGGAGGAAACGAAGAAGACATCATTGGATTGGGCATCATCGGCTGCTTCATCTCTATCTCTTCACTGTGTCTCTACTCCCGCTCGAAAAATAGAATTTAGTTCTGTGATGTTTTAATCGATGAGGTGTTAGGTAAAGCTCTCATTTTCTAAATACCGACAGTACCCCTTCTTTGACTTCTACAAATTGGTAACTTTAGGACAAATCCAACTTTTTGTAGAATTTTTGTTTTAAAGACGTTGTAATTCGGATGTTTAAAACCTTATTTTGATTGGATGATATTTTCAAATTCGTCGCATTTACTACTATTCCTGATTCCACTCTGCATTTACCACTATTCCTGTGGGTAATTCAATATGTAATATATTTTATAAATATTTATTATTAATATACTTAAACGGTTTTCGGGCGGGCACCGTTTTATTTTGACCAAACTGCAAACCGAACCGTAAACCGCTTAAACCGATCATTCAAACCGTTAACCGAACCGTTAACCGCTTAACCCGAACCCGCAAACCGTATAAGGTTCGGTTCGGGCGGTTTCACGGTTTAATTCGATTAACGCTCACCCCTACCACTAGGACTAATTTACAATTTTATATATAATATAAACAAATAAAAAACAATTATATTCTATGAATTAATATATTTTTCAAATAGGAACCAAAATAGAAAAAAGTTTAAGAAAATGAGAGAGAACCTTATCCATTGGAAACATCTATAAAACGCAGACTAAACTGATCATGAATAACTCCAAAACGCACAGTAGAAATTTTGTGGAGAGAGAGAGAGAGAGAGCTCGTTTTCAATGGCGGCATCGAAGAGCTACTATGCGAGAGCAAACTACCGGTACTTGTCCGGTGAAAGAGACAGTTCTATCTCGACGGACTCCATGTTTGAGCTCGATGAATCAGATATCTGGAACGTTGCCGCGTCGCCTGAGTTGCGGAAAACCGTGCCGAGTTCGCGGATCTCGAAGAAGTCATCGGCTATGGTCAAGCGAGGGGAGATCGGAGGAACGGCGTCTTCGTTGCCGGTAAATGTTCCGGACTGGTCTAAGATACTAAAAGAAGATTACAGAGACAATCGGAGGAGAGACAACGACGACGACGACGATTTCAACGATTACAACTACGGCGAGGACGGCACCGGAAGCCGGATTCCGCCGCATGAGTTTCTGGCGAGACAATTGGCGAGAACGAGAATCGCCTCGTTTTCCGTACACGAAGGAATTGGGCGGACCTTAAAAGGACGAGATCTGAGCAGGGTTAGAAACGCAATTTGGGAGAAAACTGGTTTCCAGGATTAACAACACTTCCATTAATCTTCTTCAAATTAGAGTTAGTATTGCGGATTTTAAACATTGATGAGAGAATTCCCACTATAATTTATTAACTAAACACCTTTTTCTTCCACGATTTTACCTTTTCACCTACTGGTGGCTTTTGTTGATGTAATCTTCAAATTTTGAGACGAAATT